>MU277988.1:706386-827456 GCA_022385765.1 Trametes cingulata
CCCTTCTCACCATCCTGCCATCCCGCCATTCCGACACCTCCCGCCCACCCTCGCGGGAGTGAGATGACTGAACACGAACGATACTGACACGCCCGACACGCAACGGCAGCTCGTGGGCAGCATCGCGCTCGGGCTCGGCATGGCGACGGACGTCGTGACCGCCGCGGCGCTGTGCTACTTCCTCCGCGGGCTCAAGACGGGGTACCACAGGTCCGTCCTCTTTCGTCTGCTGGGCGTTCGGCTGCGTGTTGGGGTGATTGCTGACGTGCTGCGGGGGTGCGGGAATGCGGGGACGCAGGGACGACTCGATTGTGAACACGCTGACGCTGTACGCGATCAACACTGGGGTGATCACTAGGTACGTCTGTCTGTCTTCTGCTGCGATGCTCCTACGAGCAGAGTGAGATGCCGAGGCTGACTGCTTCGCCTTGACATGTACAGCGCGATCAGCTTGAGCACGCTCATCTTGGTGAGTGGCATGGCGCGATTGTGGATTTGGGTGTTGACCGCGGACGGTGGCTGGGCAGTACGACCTGATGCCGACGAACTTCATCTTCATGGCGTTCTACTTCGTGCTCAGCAAAGGTGAGTTCTTCCCTTCTTCTCTCCCCGGCCTCCCCTCTCCCGGGCCCTACCCCGCCCCAACCTCTCCCACGCGACTCAGCACAGTACTGACCGCGCCCTCCCGCACGCAGTGTACGCGAACTCGTTCTTCGCCGCGCTCAACACGCGGCGGTCCATCCGCGGGCGCGGCACGGAGGGCGACCACACGACGGTGCCGACGTTCCTCATGGTCGGGCAGACGACGAAGCAGGAGGTGCACGTCGACCCCGTCTACTCCATCGTACGTTCCGCCGCGACGCAGGTCGAGCTCGGCGCGTCCTCCTCCTCCTACGCCAAGGCGCCGCCGAGTAACGGCTCTGACGATTTTCTTGACATGTCCGGCGGCGCGGCGCGTACGGGTGCATTTGGGGAACAGCAGTCGTCGGGCACGGCGAACAACAGGTCGCGCGCGGATCCGGACGTGGAGTATTCGCCGCGGATCGAGGTGCCAAGGGAGCCGGTGAGTGCTGTTCTTGTTGCTGTGTCGCTGTCCCGGTTCTTCTGGAGCGGGGGTCAGATGCTCGTTTTAGATGTTGGTGGCTGACGTTCGTCTTGTCTTGTGTCTTGTGTCGTGTGTCGTGTGATGGTGGGGACGCGATGCGCCACGGACAGCCGATCGCGATGCCGCCGCCGATGCATTACGCGCAGGCGTGGTGAAGACGTAGACGTAGACCCGAGTGCAAGGTCAAGAGACGGCTGCGCCGCGGAACTTGCGCGCCACCAACGACCGCCTCCTCGCGACCCCCCACGTCGATCTCCGACCACCAGCCGCTACGCGCGACCCCTCACATGCATAGAAGCCCGAAGCGCCTCAAGCTCCCGCGATTCCTCAAGGATTCCTCCAAAGCGCGTCGCTTAAATGTCACCAGTGTATCAACATAGCCCGCCTGCCCAGTGCCCTGTCCATAGTATCAATATCTCCGCTCCCGGTCACGGACTTGGCCCCGCCGCACACCACACACTCTACCTTCCTTGGTATCAAAATGGTCGTCCCCGCCGCCTTTCGCTCCTCGCGTCTCCCTTTGCCCGCGTAGTGGAGTCGAGAAGCGCGTCCTGGGTCCCCTCCTGGTCGATCGAGGGGTCGCTCGGAGGGCGGCGGGAACAGTGTCCTTGCTATTATCTATCGTCGTGTACTATCTGCGCTCTCCACCTGTCACTTCTGTCCTTCTGTCCTTTCTGCCGCCCCGTCGCCTCGCTTGTTCGTTCGCCGTTCGCCGTTCACTGTTCCTCGTCGCTCTTTGTTTCCAGCCCCGCATCGCTTACTTACTTACCGCGCCTTCTTGGAAGTTGTAATACTAGAAACCCACTCATCACCGTACACCCCCTCCTGCTACGCCCTCCTTCGACCTTTCGTCTGCCTTGCTGAATTCGAAATTACATAGTGCCACGGTTTTTGTGTATCCCTACGACTATTATCTACTTCGCGCGCGGACGCTGTGCGCGGTGCCCTTACAGGTCTTCTGAGATCGGGGTCCACCGTGCGTGTGCGGAGGCGTGCGTCTCCTTCTGCTTTGCGTAAAACTTGAAGTTACTGCTGTCTACCTTGTGTATGTACTTACATCCGGGTTCGCTCTACTACTGGCTTCCGGGTCGACGCCTCCTTCGTCACTTGGGAGTAGCAAGCCTGGAGCTTGATCAATAACAAGGACGGCCAGCGCTTGCGAGGCGGAACCTCCACGACTTACAACGACCACCACGACTTGGCTCAATGGCTGTGAACAGCTGACTACGTCTCAAGATCTATCTCAACGTCGACAACGACGACCAGTACTGGCGGCTCCCAATATGAAACTATGAACGACGTGTGCGAGCGGCCACAGTCACGCAAGCTCAGGCCTCAGGCTCTTGCCGAAGTTCGACAGCGGCTTCGCGTTCGACATTAAGTACCTCAACTTACGCTTTAGCTTTACTACCCGACACTTGTGCGCTCGATGTGCTGCGGCGACGCAGCATGCAGGAACGTCGTGCTCGAGGCGTCCTAAGGCTGCTGCGGTAGGTGTTGTTGGCTCCTGCTATGACGACGCCCTTATACTGTACCAGGACCTCCTGGAAGTGGTGAGCACAGCTGCGCTCTCTACCACAAAGTCGCCGCTCACTCGCCTTGGATGCCTTGTTGTCACCACGGGTGCCGGACGCAGGATTTGTGGCAATCTCCAGCATCGTTGACCAGTCGAGTATATATACTGCAGCCATGCGCCGCAGGCTTCAGAATCTCCTACTACCCTTCACATGCACGATGTTCTCTGCGCGCGAGAGAGAAGCCACACACCAGTGGATATTGCGGACGGCACAACTCGATGCTCAGGCCCGTGCCGAGCGTCGGTCGCGACGGAGTGAAGCTATCGGCATGGCATTCATGCTGGGGGAACAGTCGCTCTCGTTCTTCTCCCCGGACATCCTACAGCACCTCGCCGGTTTCCTCGAGATCGACGACCTGGCCTGCCTAGCCCGTACGTGCCGCAAGCTCCACAACACGCTCGTGCGGGAGCTCCTGAAGCGGCCCGTCGACCTGTGGCCGCAGGACCTCGAGTCCTTCCTCGCGTTCCTCGTGCACCTCAGCCAGAACCCGACCACCACTTTTCCGACTTTCTGGAGTCTCTCCATCGACTTCCAGTACGTTGAACGCCACCGCTGCGATACTTCCGACGGCCGATGCGTGTACGAATGCCGCTTCCGCCTCGGGGCTCTCGACGGTATGTGGGAGCTCCTCGGGGAGATCATGCAGTACGCGCACGGGCTCTCCGGGCTCGCCTTGAAAGGGTGCGTCGACCGTGTTCTCTCGGGAGAGGAGCTTCGGAGCGTGCTGGATTTGGCCCCTGGCCTTCGGAGCCTCACGCTTGGAGAAATACGCCAGGAGCACCTCAACGCTCTGCAGGACGTCGTGCCGGACCTGCGTACCCTCAGCTTCAAGTACCACACCACTCTTCGTATCCCCGGTGCTGCCCACGCGCCTGCACTGCTCGACCACTTCCAGAAGCTCGAGGAGCTGGATGTCCATTGGTTCTTCTGGCAGCAGCAGGGCGTCCAGCTGCCAAACCTCAAGAAGCTAAAGGTGAAGATGGTTTACCTGGGCACGAACATGTCCAGCTGGGCAGGCGCGCTCGTCCGCACCTTCCCTAACCTCACGCATCTCGACTTCTGGGAGATGTATTCAGTGGACCCAGGGAGGGACGTCGCGGACAGATACACGAACGAGGACGGTACGAAATTCGTGAGGATGCTTGAGCAGTGGCACGCCGAAGGAGAGGCGCTGCGAAGAGAAGATCGACGTCTACCCCTGCAGTACGTCCGGGTCCGGTCGCTGCTCAACCTACATTGTCTCGGGCTGTCATGCGCGCAGCCAGGAGCTCGCGTCTACGTTGGCACCGTCGGTGTCGACGACACGAAGACAATCGCGCGGTGTCTGCCTCCGCTCCTACCTAAATGCGTTGGTTTCTGCTTGGATACCAACGTCAAGAAGCAACTGTACCCCATCTGCCGGCAGCTTTTCAGCAGCGCCCCGGAGATGACTTCCTTGACACACGTGGTGATGAACGTCCCGACCATGTACCTCTTTCCGTGGAACCTACCGGACATCGCTGTGAGTCCCATCCGGCCTCGTCTCTGGCGTCGAAGCGTCCTGCACGACCGCTGACTGATTCAAACATCCTACAGGCGGCGCTCGCCCATGCACTTAAGGAATCTTCGGTCTCGCACGTGCTGGTACGCGTGCAAGACACACCATCCACCATGGAGGAGTGCGGGCGTCCAGAGTCAGGGGACCTCTACCGTGTTCTGGACAGGCACATGGACCGTGCGTACGCCTCTGCCCCTGTTCTCCTCGCCACATTCCGGGACAACGTCCCCTCGGCGAGGCGAGTCTTCTTCGAGCTTGAAGGGTTCGGGTTAACATGTTGGGAGAGGTCCGGTGAGCGGTGGGTAGACCTGGGCGAAGCGGAGGGGCGACGGATCTTGGTTGCGGAGAAGATGCTCGGCGGGGAGATGGATGAGGTCCCATATCCTGGACTCCCGGTCTGGGACCGCTTTGAGTGGTCGCCTGAGATGAAGTGATATCCTTCAGCCTGAAAGGATTATTAGCAGGGCTAGGGATTGTGTTCTCTTGGAATTGTGGCCCCTTTCTATGTATGCAATAGCCTGTGCGGTAGCTCTACGTCGATGGAAAATATAACTTGCGCCGTCTCTACCACTCGATGACATGTTGAGAGTGAGTGTTGTACCGGAATGGGATCTGGGTCAAATAGACAGGCCTACAGCTTGCACACGGTACATACCGCACGACAGCCTGGCTGCTCAGATCCATCGTTACTAGCGAGGCGGCGCTACGATTCCCTGGGGGGTCGCGAGCCACCTGGCACGTCATCGCGTTACTCCGGGATCGCGGTGTTGGCGCGCGAGCCGCGTTTCTTGTTCTCTGTTTACCACCACGCGCGCCCCGGGTTCAAACATTCACGTCTTCTTCAAGTCCAGTCAACTAACACGGCTTTAGCGTGTTTATGATAGATGGTCCTAGCAGATTATAAGCTGCCGCATGGGTTGTTGATCATACTGCATCTGCACCTCCTCGACTATCCTCTCCAAGATGCGACAGGGTATGATGAACGGCTGTTCGATCCCACTCGCGGGATGCGCGAGCGGAACAAGGCAATGGAAGACATATCCTATTTCCTAGTTGGCAAAATAGAGCGCAGTAAGGAACGTGCCAAGGCCGTGAGTTAATCTCCGAATGACTTCGCACACCTCGGCTGACACCGCAGAGATCAGATCCTGCCGAGCTACCCGTGCCTGCAGCCGTCAGATACGACGGCGTTTAGGATTGCACTGGCGAAATACATTGAGTCTATGAGGAACAGCATCGTACATACAACGCATGCCGGCGAGAAGTCCTCGGAGCTGAAGGGGAAGCAGCCCGCTTCTCCTGCCCCCGATGAGACGCCGGCTTGGTGGTGGAAGGACATCGTCGTCCGCAAATCTATCCTCGATGAATGTTGTGGTGAACGGTAGGATGCCTTACGCATCTCATCGAGACGCGGCTAGCTTGCTGACACAGGCCCTGGCAGATTCGAACGCCTGATTCTGGCGTTGTCTAGTCATGCCGTCCTGAAGAACAGCAGCCGGGTGACCTCCACATTGCAGGCTCTTTCCGCACAGGAACATGCGGTCGGTGCTCCAAATGAACTCTCAGCTCTTCATCTCCGTCATCTGACGCGCTCCTTGCGTATGTACCAGATCTTGGACACGTTGCCCGGGACATATACAACACTGCTTGCAGCAGCTCAGAAAGAGCGGCTAGAATGGGAACGATCGGCGGCTCAACTCGTTCAGGGACAGGCGGATCTTGCTGTGATACGTGTGCGTGTAGCACCAGACTTCCGCCGGTGAAGTCGAGAGGCGGTGTTTCTTCTGACTGTGATACTTTGCAGGCCAGGCTAGCGGATCCTCAACACGCTTCCTCCTCAAGATATGACACCTTGGAGACGACCAGATTGCTTTCTCTGCGCGACTCGAGACATCAGGACCTCTTGCGCGGATCTTGGAGAGGCAATGAAGGCCGCAGGGCCCTCCAACTCATCACGAGCTTCGCTGGTCTTCTTGACCCTACAATGTCCTCCTCGGATGCGATAGCTCTTCCAATCCGAGAAACAGGGGCCCCGTCCGCATCTCAAGCCGAGCATGATGTACAGGTAGGCCCGTGTCCGCATCCGCGCCTTGTGTCTTGAGCATGTCCAGCGCCACGTTCAGTATCGGTTCATTGGTGACTGATTGCTCCTGCACCGACAGGTCGCTCCTACGGCTGAAACACCTCCATTACCCATCGCAGCAGCTCGTCACCCATCACATCTTCATGCACTCAGCGCACCGCTGTTCCCCGAGAATGGCACCTCACAGGCATCGGCGGGGGAGCAGCAAGGCGCCGAGGTGCCCCACGCCATCTCAGAACGGCTTGCAGCCATCGGCCAGGTGCATCAATCTCTCCAGGAGGCACTAGTAGCTGCGCAGAGCCTCCATACACGGTTACAACAACGTTTGAAGAAAGCAGTCGAACGTGAGGCCTCTCGAGCGCCATCCAGAGGTTCGAAGAAGGATCGGATCGCCCTCGACAAGACTCTCTGGGCGCCCAGGGCAGGTGAAGCTGTCGTCTTCAAAGTGCGTTGCTTCCACCCGGCGTACGATGAAACATTGACGGACTATCGGTCTCCCCTCTAGTCGCCCGAGGAAGCTGCATCCCTCTGTGAACGATTCGGTCTTGGGACATCCTTAGACGAAGGCGCCATTGAAGAGCGCATCGCACACATCCGTACCGCCGTCCTTCCGTCATTCGAGGCCGAGCCACTCCCGGAGCCTGATCCCGAACCTGAGCCTATCCCCCCTGCCTCGCGGTTGCCACAACGATCTACCCGGACACAAGCGTCGAAGGGAGCACAGGAACGAGAGCGACCGCCTCCCGTTGCAACATCGTCCAAGCACATACGCGCGCCTGGTCCGTCCAAACATGCGCACATTGCAGTCGGCCAGCAACAGGGAAAGGCTCTGCAGGGCAGCGAGAGGGCCAGAGCCCATTCGCGAAGGTTGTCCCGCCGGGCCTCCGCAGCTCGCACAAGACGCTCGACCATGTTTGGCCGCGGTGAGGACGCAGATATCCTCCGAGTGAGTATGCCCACCGGTCCCATCACATCTACTTCCTTACAGCATATGGTAGATCGTGGCATCGATCCACGACCGCTCAGATTCGGAAGAAGACGAGGATGATGACCGTACGGCGGAGATCGGCATAGGACAGGCCACGCAGCCTCGTACCCCTGCACGGAGACAGCAGCAGCACCAGCTGGGCACGCGCGGCACGCTCCTATCGACCGTGAAGAAGACTGCCCCGCGCCAGTCATACGACATCGAGGTGCACGAGCGCGCGCCGCACGTCCCGCGCCTGCCGAGCCTGCGGCTAAGTGGGGCTCCAGAACTGGACGAAGATGAAGAAAGCCAGGACGTCCAGGACGGGCCTGGACCTGAAGACGTCGGAGAGGAGGAAGATGAAGAGCTCGTGTACGAGGGGAACAGCATGACGTTGGCGGATATCCTCTTGCATGCGGGGCATCAGGGGAACGCGTCGATGCAGCTGCTGGATGAAGAGGAGCTAGAAGATGAGGTTTCTCATTGGGAGTGAAGGTCAAAGCTTGTCTCATACCCGTGTAGCACTGCAGTTTCGACCATCCATACAGCTATACGTCTCGTCATCCTGCCGCTCGTACTTGAGTGATCCTTGTACGTCAAGCATTGGGAGATGGGCAAGGTTTCCGTACGGTCTATGGGGTTCTGAGGCTCACACCGGCATTACTCGGACTTCCAACGACATGTCATGCATAAAGGAGGCATGGCATAGCTCATGTATTTTGTGCGGGGCGTGGCCGGGCTGGCCGGTTCTCGTGGAGCAGTATACAGGGGGCAAGACATATACGGAGGGGACGATGTGATGCGAGACGAAGAGGAACCACCAGCTCGTACGGGACGGCCGATCATGCGAACGATATGCGTGCAGACTCCGCTCATGCCTCCGTGGACGCCTTGGTGCGCTTGACTGCGCGCGTGTTCTCCCTGGTAACAGTGTGTCTGTCAGACGTTGTTCTGCTGGAGGATGTAGTGAGACGTACCTGAAGCCGTTCTTGAACCGCCGGGAGACGGTCTTCAGGTAGCGCATGCGACCAGTGCCGGTCGTCTTTCTGCGCTTAGCCTTCTGGCCCCACTCGTACGACCTCAGCTTCGCGCTGGGGTAGCCGCACTGTGCGCACTCTGCACAACATAGCGTCAGCATCTGTAGAAGACGGCCTTGCCCACTTCTCGCAGAGATGGTCGACCAGCTGTGCGGCGGTACAAGGTTGCAGGACAATGTAGCTCAAGTACGTACCCTTCTTCTGCCTGTGGAACGCGCGAACGCCACACCGCCTGCAGAGGGTGTGGGTCTTGGTGTGCCGCTTACTGGATTCCGGGAAAGGTTATGAGGATTTCGGAGAGGGAAGAGGAACGAGCAAGAGAGACGTACCCGAACGAGGTGGTACCTATACGCCGTTACGAACCGCAAAGTACGAAGATCAGTCCCATCGCCCTCCACACTATGGCCATCGCAGCGCACGAACCTTTCGTCTATAGAGAAAACAGATCGTAAGCATTCATGTCAGCGCCAGGGAGCGTAACCGTCGCAACACGCCAGAGGGATCCTCCCGCCCAACAGACCGTCATCCGGCCGTATCCCATGCCATCCACCCCTTCAACTCCTCCAATCCGCCCCGTTCAAACGCACAGACGCATCCTCGCGACGTCTCTGTCCCCCTGGCGTGCAGCGTACGGGCATGGACTCACCATTGTGTCTTGAGCTTGAGGGGGCCGGGTCGGGTGTCTTGCAGAAAATCGCCTCTATGGACGAGCAGCCACCCCAGTATGGCAACCACGTGGCACATTAGACGCCCGTACCGTCCCGCGGCGAGTGCCTTCGGGCGCTTGCTTGTCGCTCCTCTCCCTCTCATGAACTTGAGCTTTCGTCCGATTTCGCTCATCATCTGCCTTTCTTCATCCCATGACGACGCGCACAGGCTCAAAATCTGGTGCTCCACTAAATAGGCCGGGAATACTGCATCTGGGAAACCGCCCGAAAGCTGTGATACCCTTGACGCACTTCATACTGTCTCGACGAGCTGGGGGCCACATGATACTACTCCAGTGCATATAGGCTTGCCGTGGTTCTGACGATATATGGAGCCCAGTGTTGGCACGAACGGACGATGAACTGCGCTACCTGCCCAGAACCCCGTGGTTCCTTCACCGTGACTAGAACAATGCGAGGTGGTCGTCGCAGTGGAACATCACCTACATACAGCTTTCGTTCTCGCAAAACTATCGCACACCGGTCCTCCTTTGCGTTCTTCCAAGGGTCCGTCACGGTAAATATCTGCTGCTGTGCGCTTGGTCCGAATTTGAATTCATCCCGAGGTAGTGAAGGTGGTATCAGTACTGTTAGAAACCTGGTCTCCCTGTCAACCTACCCGGACACCGCCAAGTCTAGTGGTCCGAGACTTGTCTAGGACGGTTTGGTGTATCGTTGACGGTCGACTGAGTTCGCGGTTTTGAAGAATGATTACTGCGGACGAGGTTCTTGTACTCCGTGTGTACACAAGTCGATTCTGCCGGCTCGCCCTGACCGGAAGGGTACCCAGCCACACTCGCAATCTGTACTTCGATACCACCGCGCCCTCAAAACCGTGTAACCTGCTGAAGGTCTTCGCTGGCGGCTCGGGCATCGCGATGTCTCGTGTGGTATTATTTCTCTTCTGCAGACTCACTGACACGATCACTCTCCTACGTCTCGTTTACGAGCGCAATACTCTGCGTGACTCCCACCTGTCCTGTCGGCTTGATCACGGGTCCTTTCGGAATACTGATCGTTCCCTCCGCGATGAATTGGCCTGCATTCTCTTCTGCAGGTCTTACCTTCTCGTACGTTGATGGATGTCCTGGCTCAGGATATCTGCACTCACGATGCCCGCAGCGGTTCACAGAGATGAGACTTTCGAGTCCGGCTCAGACAAGACAAGGGCCGGATAAGCGTGTTATCTTGTTCGGCGGAGGCTAAAGCAGATTACGCAAGCCAAGTCCCGCGCGCCTCGATCTGCACTGGGCAGGCTCGCGCTCGAAATTGCTTCCACGGCCTTGGGCCTGGACACAGCTGATTGGACGATCGCACGGCGTTCGTCATGATGCGGGGAAATTGTGAAGATTGGCACCTGGACTGACCACCGCGGAGCGCACGACGCGCGTCGCGGCGACCCCTACACATCAACATGTACTCTCAGCTAGCTTGAGTGGGATAGAGGTACATGAATATGAATACCTCTGCCTTCCGAGCATAGCTCCATAGCGAGGTATCTATTCGGAGAGGCACTAAATGCGGATCCCGAGACTGGGAAGAGACCGATGCTCTGGGCCGTCCAAGGGAAGCGGTGCACGCAACAGAAGCGTGGAGAGAGATAAGATCTGCCGTCAGCCGAAACGAGTGTCACCGTGATCACCTCTCCGCTCCGGAGCATCCACCTTTCCAAGCTTGGCCATCTCCGTCGCTGGATGGTGCAATATCGCACATAGTATGCATCAGCCATTCAAGACGAGAGCAGAAGAGATAGGGAAATGAGCACGATAGAAGCAAAACAGCTTGAGTTTCGTCGGGGAAACAGCGTGAGTTGGAGGAGGAGAGCAAACGCCGAGAAGCGGATAAGATAAAGATAAACAGGAGGCGCGCGCTGTAATCTTGGTGATAGACGCCGGGTTACACTGCCTCCTAATGAACGGCCTGTGATTGGCTGCGGATGCGAGAGATGTGCGTTATCAGCCTTTTTATCAAGAGACGGGTTCCATCCTCCTGACTTTTTGCCTCTTTACCTTCATCACTCCCCGACCATCCGCCCGTCCAGCTCACCACCGTCGTCGTCGTATTTCCCGACCCCGACGTCGCCTGCGACGCCCACCGCGTCTTTCTCTGCCAAGGCGTCCTACTTGAATCTGCCTTACTAATCCTCTCCGGCAACATTACTCTCGCGTAATCCCATCTCGTATAATGGCCCCGGTCGTGCTGGAGTCTCCCGTCATGAACATGCACAATCCCGCGCTTTCGCCCATGTCGAGGCTACAGTTCAACGGACACATACACACGCCACCTGCGTCCGATCACTCCAGGAATGACGAGGCTTCTCCTCTCACCACCACTGCCCCTCTTCCCCCCATACAAGGCCGGAACGCGAATTCGCCCTTCCCCCTTGACCCAGCGTTGAGGGAGCGTAATGGGGAGAACGTCGACCCCGCCGGAAGCCAGGGCAATTCGTCCGCTAACTCCGAGTTGGCTTGTACCAACTGCGGGACCGTCACCACCCCTCAATGGAGGCGGGGCGATGATGGCAAGTCCATCTGCAATGCTTGTGGTGAGTAGCACATCCTTCTGTGACGGACTCATTCACGGCCGGACGAAGACGCTGGAGTTTCATCTCTGCCTGAGGTCTGGGGACGGAGCGGTTGCCCCTCCTCCGCCACGTGTCCTACGCGTTCGTTCGTAGCCTCGGGGGCAATCATATCGATTCCTCGCCGCATCTACGCGTCGAGCGCATGTGTCGTGTCAGGCATGCGGATATCGCTCATGCTGCACACACTGCGTTGTTTGCGTCCTATCACGAAGCGCGTACAGCTAGGGGCCGCTGGGTTCACCGTTTGCGGATGGGACACCTCCCTCATCAGCCCTACTTCGTCTGGGCTATCCTTCCTGCGATGTGCCTGCACTCTGGCTCATGTTCCGCTGCTTGCTATCATAATACCGTCGTCTCTGCTCCAATGGCCCTGCTGACTTATCGCTGCCCTCCCTCTAGGTCTGTACTACAGGACAAAGCACGTCCCTCGTCCCTTGTCGCTCGGTCGTACCTCGACTACACAATCAGCGACGCACCCGAACGCGAAGCCACCAGTCCCTCCTAGTCCTTTCCAATCGCCCGCTCCAGCCCAAGGAGGAGTTCAGGATCCCAACCGTCGTCATACAGCGTCCCCTCCTTCTATGCCCACGCCGGCAGCCTCTCCTTCGCTCCAGCAAGCCAGAGCCCAGCCCGGCGACGGGAATGCATCTAAGGCACCTGTCCAGAAGCACCATGGCGGGACATGCCCAGGCGACGGCCGCTGCGACGGCACCGGAGGCACGTCTGCTTGCAATGGCTGTCCCACTTATAACAACGCCATCCAAGCAGGATTGCTCGAGCCTGCGAACGGGCAGCCTCAGCAGAATGCCAACGGTGCCTCATCCAGTGCCAACGCCGCGGCCGAGCAGACAGCAGAGACGTCCGGTGCGGACTCCTCGCCAGTCATCAGTGCGCAGACCCCCGGCAATAGTCGGTCGAGGGTACGGAGCGCGGTCGGTGCGCTGAGCTGCGCTAATTGCGGCACAAGCACGACCCCGCTGTGGCGGAGAGACGACGTTGGGAACAACATCTGCAACGCTTGCGGTACGTGTCCGTTTCATTCCCGTATCTCGATTGGCACGACGGGGGCTTTGTCCTCGCCCTGGGCCGGTGCCTGTTGTGCGGGCGCTTGGGCCGCGGCGAGTGACAGATGGCGTGGTCGCCAATCTGGGTTGATATCTTATCAGATAAGGTGTGGGCACCCGACCGCTCATTGGACAAGTGCGTCGGCTATGCATTGTGTCGTGAGTGCCCGCGTCGACGCAGGTGATCGTTCCGCGCCGAAAGAGCGGTCGTGCACGGCTCGGTGGGGAGCGCCCCCGTCCTAGCGGGCTTGGTGACAGCGATTGGGACGTTCGGGCGCCCGAGCAATCGCACCTTCGTCATGCCCCGTCGTGTCCGATTTTTTCTCGCTTTCGTCTGAGCGCCCTGGACCCTCTGGCTGATCGTGACTCCTTTTCTCCTCTTTTCCCTGCCTTCTCTGTCTGTGTCTCGCGGCGGACAGGTCTCTATTTCAAGCTCCACGGCACGCACCGTCCGAACTCGATGAAGAAGACTGTCATCAAGCGGAGGAAGCGCGTTCCTGCAGCGCCCGGCGCGCCCGGGTCTCCCAGTCAGCACGACCGCATGACCGACCAAGCCGCCGCGGAGGTGCTTGCCAGCGTAGGTCGCGCCGCCGTTCCCTCCGGATCGGCGGGAGCGCAAGAGGACAGCGAAGAGGAGCCGCCGAAGAAACGGGCGCGTCGTCCGCGTACGTCGAAGGCGAGAGAGAAGGATGCAGAGGGCATGGACGTGGACGAGGAAGAGGATGACGAGGGCAAGCCACGGAAGGCGCGCCGCACCACCGGCGGACGCGGCGGGCGTGGCGGGTCGCGGGAGAGCAGCAACGTGACGCAGGCGGGCCAGTGGGGCGAGCAGATGATGCAGGGCATGGGCGATCCGCATATGCTCGAGCACCGTCCGGGCAGCGCTGGGCAAGAACACAGCTACGGTGCTGGCGCGCCGCGCGGCAACCCCTTCCCACCCCCGCATCCGAACCAGGCGCTGCCTGGCCTCATCGCCGCGCTCGGCCCCGAGGTCGTGACCAGCATCATGAACTCGCAGTACCCTGGCATGCCCGCGCCCCATCCGAGCTACATGCGCTCTGGGTCCGCTGGTGGGAACGTCGCGGTCGGCCCTGGCGGTGTACCGAGCAGGACACACTCCCCGCTCGCCGCCGGACACCCTATGAACGCCCCTCCGCCCCCTGGCGCGCATTACGCTATCCCACCTCCATTACATGTCCCCGCGCACGCACCCCCACCGCCGTTCCCTGGACCTGTCGGACCATCGTTCTACCACGCCGGCGGTGCGGTCGCTGCCGCCCCGCCCGCTGTGCTCGAGGGTCCTCCCCATGTGCCGAGCGTTGCGGAGCTGGACCACCATTATCGGGAGCTGGCAGAGCAGCGGAAGCGGTTAGAGGAGATGCTGGAGAGGACGGACAGGATCATGGCGGGGGTCAAGCGCGGGTTGGACGAGATGCGGGCTGCGTCGAGTGGTGCGCCTTCTCAGTCTCAAGACTCCCAGCAGTCGCAACAGCAGCCGTCGCCGAAGCAGCCACAGGTTCAACAGCCGAAGTCGCCCCAAGCCGGACAGTCACAACAGCAGCAAGGCGAAGGCTCGTCGTCCTCTGGCCCCGCCCCGGCCGTTCCTCTGGCGAGACAGGAGAAGGGCAGCAGGGAAGGCGCCCCAGTATGGCACGTCTCGCCGCCCGCCCCGCAAGGAGGTGCACGCGATTGAGCGGTGGGCTAGATGTGATATGCTGGTGCAGTGTTACTTATGGACATTATGCAGAACGTGCGTCTCCTCCCCACTCGGTTTCTCTGGCCCGTTCGGTGTATAGGTGCTCGTTCCTCCCCTCGCGGACTGTTGTGCGTCGGATATTGTATAGGCGTGTGTCTGCCCGTCTGCGACTGTCTATTATGCGTGTATGTATATGGCCGTGGTAGTATATAGCATTTTATTCCTCTGTCCTGACGATGTCGACGAAGCTCAAGCTTGGTTGCCGACGAAGGCAGCTCGGCGTGTGTCGTAAGAGGCGCAGGGGGCGTGGGAGAGCGTGGGAGGGGAAATGGGCGCTTCGATAAGATTGAATTGTGCACGTGAAAGCGATCGCGTGGAGAAATTCATGTGCTTTTGTGCAGAGGCTCTGTGCGCGAGTCTGAGTCTGGAGTCCCTTCCCCAAACTCTCGACATCTCCTCTCTCCTCGCCGCCGTCGCTCCTTGTCTCCCCCGCCCATCTCGCCGTCGTCCGCCATGGCCCTCGCCGACCAGGACGAGTCGGTCCGCATCGCAGTGCGCGCCCTCGGCGACATGCGCAACAGCGCCCACACGTCCTCGCCTTCGACATGTATGTCCAGCATGCGCTTCCCCACACTTTGCATTCCCCCCTGACCTGATCTTACGTTCGCTCGTTCCCCCGCATTCAACCTGATTTCTTCCTCGGTGCCTTTGCGATGCAGCTTTTCAGCCGACGCCCGCGCTATCCGTGACATCCGGCACATCATCGCCATCGCTGCCCTCGCCATCGTTAATTGAAGAGGATCTACGCGAGGAAGGATCGAGTACAGAAGAAGACACAAGGAGAAGACGCGCATATGCAGATGGAACGATCCCAGCAGAGGGCAGCGAGGAGTGGAAGACCCTATCACGCGTCCAGAACATCCCGCTCGTCAACACTGCCCTGCGAGCCTACGAGCAGAGTAAGGCAAGCTCTCGCGTCGTAAAGGTACGTCTGCCACCCACTCTTCCTTCGCCACTGCGAGCGATCGCAGAGCAGAAACGCTGATGGGCTGTGGGCTCGTACTCGCAGTACGGCGCGGAGATGATGGAGTCCTCGGTCAAGTCCATCTCACGCCCCGTGATCGACCGCCTCCCCGTGGGGCAGCTGGACGAGTTTGCAAGCAGGCAGCTGGACAGGGTGAGTGCCTCTCCTCTCGCATGCTGTCTCTCCTTCCCCTCGCGTTCCGTTGGGGCAAGGGTCAGATGGGCTCCTGCTGCGGCGAGGATGCCTTGCGGTCCGCGCGAGGTCCTGGCTTCTGCCATGGGTTGGGAACATATGTGCCGTGCCGTGTTCGAAGGGCACGGCAACTTGGCTGCGTTGCTGAGCCCAGGAAGCCGGCGAACAGACTCTCGCACCCAAATGTCAAACACGGTGCGGCAGATTCGTCCCTCGCGCGCGGGTGTGACGATGGGGCCTGTCAAGTCTTCCGCATGACCTCTTCGAAGGGCCAATTATAGGCCTCTATTCGTATATGACGGGGGTGAGCGCGCATCTCGCACACGAAGATGATGGACCCTTGCCTCGCACGACGCTTTGTTGCCCCTGTCTCTCTCCAATGTTCTCGGAAAACGGACTGACGTATTGGCGTCGTACAGTTGGGCAGCTACGCGCGCCGCGCGTCTAGCAGCAGCCGCTCCAGAAACGAGTCGCCAGATCCGCGGAGACCTTGGGAGACGCGGGATGTATCCATGACGCGCAGCGACAGCGAGCGAAGTCAACCTCCAGTGCTATCACCACGCGAAGAGGACGTGCCGACAAGAGATGGGCGTGCGGGACTCAGTCCAAGTCGGACACCAACACCACATTCGAGTGCGGGCGTGAACTCGCCACCGGAGAAGCCGACGCTCCCGCCGGCATCGACACTGACGCAGCATGCGGACGCGCAGGAGAGCCAGCAGGTCGCGCAGCGGAGCAGGTGGCAGGCGATGATCCTTGAGGCGGGTGGTATCAGCGCCGCGATCAGCGAGGAGAGCATGAGGAGGCTCAAGTACTGCTTGCAGTGGCTTCAGGTGCGTTGACGACTCCTCTTTCGTCTATGGAAGCGCTCCATGCTCAATGAGATTCGCGATAGTACGCTACGGCACAAATCGACGCGCAGATACTCGTCCTACGCAACTTCATCCAGTCGCTCCAACCTGACGGCACTGGCACGTCACCACACGGGCCCGTCTCGCCCCAACATCTACGCACCTTGCAGACCGCGAAGCGCGACGTCGTCGACACCATCCGCCAAGTAGTCGAAGTTGTCAGCCGATATGCCGGCGGCGCGCTCCCTGAGCCAGCGCGCACGCGCGTGCGCTCCTTCATTCTATGCCTACCACGACGATGGGCGGCAGCCTCTGGCGTCGGCGAGGGACCTACCTTGCAAGGCACCGGTGCGGGGCACGACGTGCGCGGAGAGAGCACCGCGACCGCATCTGCGACGGGACGGGGCAGGCTCCGTGCGACAGCCCCATATAGCTATGGTCCTGGAGAGCCGGGACCTTCCCCTCGCTCTCGCCCGGCGTCGCGCGCGACGTCACCTGTCCGTGGACCGAACAGAGGCCATGGTAGGCAAACGAGCGGTAGTGCGGGTGCTGCGACGGCGGCACCAGGGGCGCCGACGGCGGACTCTGCGACACAGGCGGCGCAGAAGATCTTGACGCTGGCTACAGAGAGTCTGGATATGCTGCGTGGGGTGACGGGCGTGTTCAAGGATAGCTTGGACCGTGCGGACATGTTCGTGTTTATTTTTGAACGTATTCTCACTGACTTCGCTGACGCGGTGATTTGCTTTGCAGCTGGGTGGAACGTCTGCGCGTTGTCGGCCTGCAACGCCAACAGAACCCGAACGCGGAGCTGGACCCCGAGAACGACCCGTTGCTCAACTTCCGCGACGCCCACCTCCCGCCCCTCCGCTCACATACGCACTCACCTTCGACGCCGCTCTCGCCCTTCGCCCCCGTCACGCCCCTCACCCCGGGTACAGGCCCGGGCACGGCGCCCAGCTCCGGATACGCCACCCCGTACTTCAGCTTGCCGCGCACGGCGTCGACCGGGTCGGTGTCGAGCCTCAACCTGAGCGTGCCGGCGTTCCCGGGTCCGCTGAACCTGAACCCGTACGACGCGCCGTCTCCCGCTGGCGCGGCCGCCGCGAGCTTCGACAAGCTGTCGCTGTCGGCGACGCATTCGGCTGCGAGCTCGCGCTTCGCGACGCCGAAGAGCGTGTTGCTAGGCTTGCCGCCCGAGGGTGATTCTGGAGGTGGTGGAGGGGTGGGAAGGGGCGAGAAGAGACGGAACGACGGAGACGAGAACGATCCTGCTGTCGTCGCCGCGACTGCGCTGGCGGGTCTGGCTGGATCGGGAGGAGGGAGCTCTGGATTGCCGGCGAAGCGCGTGAAGCAGGAGGAGCGCGATGTCGGTATGGAGGTCGACGGATGAGGTTTGATCACAGGCTCAGGGGAGGAATACACGCACACACAGTGGAGGCAGGGATGCGGACGGACATGGCAGACGGAGAAAAGGAGGGAGGGCGCACGCGACGAGGCTGCCTTGCCCGCAGCGCATGGTTCCCCGCGAGTCTTTGGCTCTCCGGACGGTCTGGATATATACGGTGACGATATCGGTGACGTGCAGGCGCACGGCCACAGACTCCTCTAGTGCTCGGCTTTTCCGCCTCCGACGGGCTACGCCTCCACGCGTCCGCATCCGAGCCGCGGGCCCTGTCCCGCGCCCGCGCTAGCTGGCCGCGCAGCGTGCTCCCCGAGGTCACACCCGCGCGCGAAATCTGGATGACGCTCCTCCCTCCCTCCTCTCCACCCCTCCCCTCCCTTATCGGACGCGAGCCTCTGATGGCGACCGCGCGGACGCGTCGACGCGTTGTCGCGTACGCTGCAGTGCAGTGCAAGGACGACGTCACCGCGCACGTCTCGCGGGCTGCTGACCTCCGGGGACGCGCAGATATTACCCATCTATGGACGGACGTTGGGCTTCTGGCTTCTGGTCTATGCGAGTACCACTCTAGTTGCAGTACTGTACCTCTCTACTCTCGTTCTTGTCCGAGTCTCCACTATACGCTATCTGAATCTCGATATACGCTCCACGGACTCGCTTTCCTGGGTACTGTTCTCTGTCTTTGTACTGGTACGACTACTACTGCTCCCGCTCCTTGTTTCCAAGGCTTGTCTATCTCTGTGCATACGATGCACAGCTTGTATAGTATAGTCACCGGGCCCTCCTACTCCGCATCTCCTGACTCATACCCGTTATGCAAATGTTCGCGTCCATGCCAGTTGGCGACGGTTTTGCATGAACGAACAGTCACCGACAGTGAGTTCAATCCGCTCAAATTCGATATGACGATGTACAGGGACTATACGTGTACGGAAACAACTATAGGTATAATGTACTAGCCTACTCTACACAGTACGGCACACTGCCAGAAAGCCAGCGTTCTTGTCCGCACAGGAACACGTCGCTCTAGCCAAGCTTGCTAACCAAGCAATGATACCGAGACCTGGATGCAACATACATGCGCGTATATCATGATTGTCCATCGGGCTTGCGTCCCTCCTCCCGAGCAGCTCCCTGTCCAGGTCGCCGTCTACTGCGAGGCTTTCCACCGCGACCCTGCTCTGCGCCCTGGCCCTCCTGAACTGGCTGTCCGCGACCCTGACCAGGAGGCTTCTGCCGCTGCTGCTTCGGCGCGTCCGCCGCAGGCGAGCCCTTCGCCTTGCCCGAGCCCTTCTGTGCCTCCCCGCCGCCTGACGCGATAGGGGCGCCGGAGGATTTGCTGCCTTTCGGCGCCCTCGTCTTCTTGGGCTTCTGAGGCTGGGGTGAGAGGAGCGCAGCGACAGCGGCCTGCTCTTCCCTCACGCGGGCCTCTTCCTCCGCCCACCAGCGGAGGAAGTCCTGCTCGACCTGCCGTGCGCGCTCCTCTTCTTGGATCTCGACGAGGGAGCGCTTGTCTTTGACGGGGGTGGTGTCTTGCTCGAGCTGGGAGAGCTGGATCGCGGCGAAGGACATGGCGGTCCCTGAGGAAGACGGTTGTACGACAGGCTTGACGGGTGGCGGTGTCCAAACGCTTCCACTCCTGTGAAGAGGCATGAGCTTCCCTGGAGGAGTAAAAGAGAGGACGAGCACTTACGAGACACGGCGAATGGATTGAGCACCGGACGCGGGCGATGCCTGCTTCGTCGGCGTGAAGACCGGACCCAAGCCCGGCGCAGCCGGCTTGCGCGGAGTAGTCGGCTGCGAGCGTGGGGGACCCGACGGTCCTGCTGCCGGAGGCACAGCCGGTGCAGAGACTGTCGTACTCGGTTGTGGACGACCATCCCTCCCAGACGGGAGAGCAACCGAGGTCGTCGCCGGCGTACCACTGACGGGAGTCGTGCCTTGTGGCGGCGTCCGCCAGGACGCACCGCTAGAAACTACACGAGGGGCTGTGGCAGGTTTCCCAGAACCCTCCAAGGACGGGCGGGCGGGAGGCGGGCCGCGAGAGATGGCTTCGAGCCCGCCCGCAGGAGGCCGGGCTCCAGGAGGACGGGAGGGACCAGCCTTGCTGGTGGACGCCTCAGCCATGATCGCTTTCATGTCCACCCTCGGTGCCGAGGTTATCGGCTTCCACCCACTGGTAGGTTTCGAATTTGGGTCTGTGCTCGGCATACGCGGAGGCGTAGGAGGCGCCTGAGGGGCGGTCTCCGGCTCGTCCATCATGAACACCTCGTCGTCCGGAATCCCAGTCGCGACCGGCCGCGTGGAGAACGTCGGGCGTAGCACTGGGCTGCTGGGCGCCGATGAATCCCTCTTCCCCCGCTTGCCCGGCCCAGGGGGGGACAACCTCGGCGAGTCCCTGAACGCGCCCGGGCGGAACGTCGGTACAATCGGCTGCGGGAAGTCCTGTTGCGCGAGCCACGCGCCCCACGTCTCCATCGCCTTGTCGACGATGCGCGTCGAGCGCGACACAGGGTACTTGCGCGCCTGCTCCTCGCGCACGAACGCGGAGAGCTGCTTGACGTGCTCCGCGGCGAGGTCCTCGAGCATGCGGCTCTCGAGGAAGACCTCCATGTTGATGGCGATGTACTCTTGCAGGAGGCGGACGAGGGACTGAGCGTGGTAGTGCCTCGCATCGGTGAGGACGGAGCAAGCGTTGTTGATCCAGACGCGCTTCATGATGACCCAGGAGCAGATGAGCATGAGCCGGTCCAGGTGCAGCTCGTTCTGCACGATAGAAGAGGGTCAGATGGCCATAAAGGTGACAGGCCTATGGAAAGACTTACCGCAGCAGCCATGACCTGGAACATGAAGTCGATGAGCTCATCCGCCGAACGGACATCCTCGACGACGTCGAAGATCTCCTTATCGCCACCGCAGCACAGGTACTTCAGCACCGGCTCCATCGCCCGCCACTTCAAATGCTTCAAGACGACCACGACAGTCCCCTCCTGCGTCCACCGCTTCACCGTCCAGTCCCTGTCGTCGAAGAACGCAGCGAAGAAGGGCGAACGCGCGCGCAGGACCACCGAATGGCAGTACACTTCACGCTCGGCGAGCTGAAGGACGACATCGCCAGCAAGCGGACGTGGGGCGCGCGAACCTTCAGCCTGGTTGATCGTGAAGAGCCGCTGCAGGTCGCGAGCAAGGGTGGCCTTCGGTGCGCGTTTAACAGGTGCATCAAGAACATCCGACAAGGCCGGTAGGTCGAGCAGAGACGCGAGTCCCTGCAACTCGGCCTTGACCTGCGCTGGCTTCGCCTTCACCTTCTCGAGCTGACTGTAGACAGCATGCGCGATCCGATGGTCCCAGACCGCAAGGGGATCGTCGAAATAGAGATACACGAAGAGGATGAGGACGGAGAGCGGGTGGCAGCCAGCGAAAGTCAACCTATACCGCCGAGAGACACCCTTGGTCGCATGGCCCTGCACGGCCACATTGGACCGGGGATCGCGAATGGTCTTGCCCTCCGCCAAAACTTGGCACAGCACCGTAGACCGGGCGGCAAGAATGACGCAATGAACAGGGAGCTCAATGCCAGTCGACTGGACATGAACGAGCAGGTCAGCACCGAAAGGCATATCCTCCGGATCGAAGACTGCTGCCCCTTCAGCACCCTTCCTAGCTTCCTTCAGGCGAAGGACGACTTGGCAAAGCGCCTTGAGCTGCCTGATGTCACTCTGCACAGCCCCGTCTTCCTCCTCTTCGTCGGACTCCTCGAGGACAGGAACTGTATCGGGAGAAGTTCCAGACGCAGGAACCGACGATGTGCCGACTGTTCCTTCCTCGGCGCCAGGCGCTCGGAGGTGGAGGTAGGGCTGGATAGTCGCCAAGTCCTGAGGGAGACGGTGGCCGACGACCTTGACCTCATCGGAGACCCAGTCTGAACGCAGTGCAGCAAAGGCACCAGTAGCGTTCGCGCAGACCTGCGTGACGCGCTGAATATAGGGAATGCGCTGGAACTTGAACGTCTTCGCCGAAGGACCCTGACCAGCCTTCAGGTTGCGCGAACGCACGAAGACGTGGCCAGATTCGGTGCAGATGATGATTGATCCATCCACGCCAAGAGCAACATCCTGCAGCAAGCTATAAGCGAACGTGATCGCGGAAGGACGACGTGCGGGACTTACCCGAACGGCACTGAACTGCTTGCGAAGCGCCCAAACGCGCTGAGGCTGCACTGTAAAGCGCGACTTTGTGGCACTCGCTCCGGCATCGGGTGGAGTCGGTAGCGTGAAGGTGAAGACCTCTCCACTCGATGAAAGCGCAGCGAACGTGTCTTCGCAGCTTGTGACCTTCGCGATACTGGCGCTGTTCCGGTTCGCAGCTTGCGGTGGCCGGTAGGCGACAAACTCGGAAGGGAAGGAATATGCAGGGAAGCTGCATGACGGCCGTAAGCCTCCAATGAGAAATCCAGGAGCACCGGCGCACTCACTTCACTTTGAAGTGACCGTCGTTCCATAGGCAGACCACCTCCTGAGTATCCAGAAGGCAAGCCAGAGCGGAATCCTACAGAATGTCAGATCCGCATGCAGCGCAAGAGCAGGTGAGCGCACTGTTATCGAGACCGAAAGGACAGGCTTGGTGATCTTGGTGACCACTCGCGGTTGAATCTGCACTGGATGCGCGGACCTGTCGTAGCCTGACGAAGTCGCTGAGCATAGGGACGCGTATGGAAGGGTGGCATACATACCGAGCTGGCCGTTGTTGGTACCCCAAGTGAACACCTCCTCAGGGGTCCAGCACACTGATGCTGTCTTGCAAGCAGCGACCCCGACGACGGTCCTGTTCTTGATACCGCCAGCGATCTTCCGAGGCGTCGACTGTATGGGTTCGTCGCTCCGGGTGCCAGCTACAGTCTCCACGACGTAGCCTAGCTGCGAGAACCTGTTCAGTCCCCAACTATAAACCTCGCCACTCTTAGTCAGGATGAGGGTGTGATCTTGGCCAGCGGCGACAGAAGTGACGGTCTGGTTGAAGCCAGGAAGCGGAATGGGAGTGTACTGTGTGTGCTGACCGGGTCCCAGACTGTACCAGATACTCAGTGCCATATAGGAGAGATGTCGCAACATGCTTACCGTCCGCCACTGCCAAAGCCGCATACACGGAGGTTGCCCCTCGGCTCGTCGGTCACGATAACTGAGGAAGTAAGTACACGTCTTTCGATAGCAAACCAACCGGACTTACCGGTATGCAGCCTAGACATCACAACCTGGCGGACACGTATGGGAGTGAACCGACTGTCTATTGGCTCGGTCTCCGGCACTGGAGACACGCGCAGAGATATGGACTCCGGGAACGCCCTATCGTCTCCGTCTCCGACACCGAGTGCAGCGTTCCTGTTTGAGCCCCACATGTAGAGGTCTTCGCCGCGGTAGTCTGGTGGCCTCGTCGGCTTCGTCCCCTCGATAGTGGAGTTATAGAGGTCGAACGGGGTGTAGCCTTCGATGTCCCGGAGGGACGTGTCAATATCTTGCCTCTGGAGCAGCAGCAGGGCCGTCGTCAGATTACCGTGATAGAGCGCACGGTGCAGGGGCGTCCAGTGACTCTCCGCGTCCGCGATATTGACGTTGACAGTGGGATGAGAGAGCAGCATCCGCACGTACTCCGTAGCGGCAGCATCCTGTGCAGAAGCGGCGAGATGGAGGACGGTCCTACCCAGGTAATCTCTCGCGTTCACGTCGACCGACGGTGCAGCACTCAGCGGGCTGGGGCGCGACCAGGACTTGCCTCCGCTGGTGCTTGGACCGGAGTGCTGACTCCGGCCGGGATCCAGCAGGCGCTGGAAGGCCTGCTGGTTGCGTTGGTGGAAGTAGGCATGGAGAGCGGTCATGCAGCGGGGGTTGGGCACGAACAGCGACCAGGAGTCCTAGCGACTCCCTTCGAGGCCGGGCTGTTCGTAGGGGCGTTGCGCGGACGGCTGGGGCGCAACGATAAGGCTAGAAGTACAGGAAACGGAGCTCGCAGGCGGTCGAGAGTCGCAGCAGAGGGCGCGCGGACGGGTTGCGAGCAGATGGTGGTCGAAAAGCAAAGAGGAATAAGTTAGGTGCGAAGGGGAGGGGGCGGGAGGGAGAGCGGTGAGTCGGGGTGATTCAGACTCGTCGCCTTCGCCGTCACCGGTTCCGTCCTCGACGCCTCCAAAACGCCGGCCGTAGCACGTGCGCCCTCTCCACAGCAGGCGCCCGTCCCCCTTCGCTGCCTCAGACGGCGACGATAACGAACGTTCACAGCGTCCGCTCCATTCTCGTCGACGAACGCACACGTTCAACGTCTTTCTCGTCCTTTCTTTGACCCTCTCAGGCCATTTGCTTGTCATCAACTATGCTCATATGGAGGATGTCGAGCTGTTCCAGGACAGAGATAACAACACGACCGAAACGGTTCTCGCAGATCCCCCGGCAACTCCGCCATTGCAAGGGAGCACCATTATTGGTCCGAAGCGCCCGTGGACCAAAGACCAAAAACGAACCCTAAGATCGGGTTAGCAGACCATTCTGAGGTCACGTGAACTGAGATAGGTCTTGCGCTGAGGGTGGCGGAGTACTCGGACACAGTCCCATGCCGTCCTACAGCACGCTATGCACATACTGAGCACGCATTCAGGTTTCAATACTTGATCTACTGTGTCTAGCCAAGAGAAAGTGAGAATTTCAAGGAAATTGCCACCATGAACAGCTCAAATCCAGCCAGGGAAGCCCTACTGACTGAAAATTCGCGGCGGCGCGCCGCCGCGAAGAAAAATTTCGACATATACAGACATTTATGACGTTTACGAGAGGACATCGGATGTCTACTGGGGAAGTGCGCGCCTCAGGAGTGCAGAAACGCGAAATACTGCTCGAGGCAGAACACACATAAGCGCCCATGCCTCTACAGAGCGGCGGCGTAGCCGCCGTGTAGCTCCCGCAATTTCAAGCCAAAGTCTTCAGGAAAATCCTCTCCAGTAGGGTCCCTAGTGAACATCTGGACGCGATATATCTCGTGATTGCGCGGTCGACGCGCGGGTCCACAAGCCTCAACGCGCGCCTTCGGCGCGCGCGATGGTCCTCCCTGGGCACCAAATATGGGGCCGCTGCGCGGCCCGTGTCGGGCCCTCCAGACCCTTGGAATGACCAATTTGCCGATCCCCCGCACGACGTAACGTGATATGCCATGAATATACCCTCCAGCGCATATGATACAGGAGAAGCCTCGGACTAAAGTCGCGCCCTGGAAGTACAAGTAGAGAAGCTGTTAGATTCGTGCAGAACGCTCTCGCAGCCCGTGATGCACCTGCGTGTAGAGGACGCGATCGAGCATAAACGGCACAGATGCTCCATCCAGCTTCTCGTCTTATGGTGGACGGAAGACCTTTATTTCCGCTTTTCCGAGTCCGCAGGCTTCTACGATGCTCTGCCTAACCTGGTCGACCCCGAAGTGAGGCTGCTCCAGCGCCGAGGTGACGATCGGCGGCAAGCACGTCGGTGCAACCTCGAAGATGTCTTTCTGGATGCTCTTGATAGCCTTCGCGATGTCGTTGTCGCGGAGGGTGTCCACCTTGGTTATGATCCCTTGCACAGTAAACTTGAGCCCGCCGGATGCTTGACAGTCGCGGTCCAGGGAGCTGAGCATCATACGGTCGACTTCGTTCAGCCCGTGTTTCGCATGGAACAAGATATATACGCGTCGAAGCCTAGCAATTGTTCATTATCATAAATGCAGTCCATGAAGCAGGACTCACTCTGCACGATTCTGGACGTAGTAGTCAAAGAGCTCGCCCCACTCGGGACGTCCTCGCGAGCCGTATCCTGGTGCATCAACGAGGACAAGGTGACCAGGAGGCGGTCCGACGCGGTAGAAATTCAGCGTTTGCGTTCTGCCCTGAAATGACCGCGTAAGTGAAGGCGAGGTCGTCCCGTAAAACGCGACGCACCGGTTTCTTGCTCATATGTAGCAAGTTTCGTCGTCCAAGGACAGCATTCAGTAATGTGGACTTTCCCACATTGGCACGCCCTGATCATCAGCCTCCGTCAGAAGAGATCTCGCGATGGCGGAAATCACTACTAACCAGTTACTATGACCTGCAGCGGCAAGTTGTGATAAGTTATCACTGTCATGCACGCTCGTAAGAAAACTGTATGCACCTCGGGTAGGCCATTCAGCCGTGGTATAGAGGTCGGGGAACCTGCTGCTGCGAGAAATTCCGCAGACTTCGGGTCCGAAAACACCTTTGAGGTTGACGCCGCCGACGACGCGTGTCGTCGCACTGCCTGCAGGCTACGGAACGCGTCGTGCCAGCGACTCCGGCCCGCAATGCGGTATGTCATTCTGGTCCAGAGCTGGGTTAACGGAAATGCGCCAGCAATACGGAAACTTCACCGACCTACACTCCGCGACGGTTAGGGAGGGGACCAAACTTGGCAAACCGCGGTACACTACCGTGATGGTACGCGGGGAACGGAGGAGCTTGAGCGCTCGAGGTTGTGGGTCCAATGGAAGCGCCCATGATGGAGGGGCGCTCGAAGTTAGGCGCCAGCCTTCTCTCACTGGCAGTTTCACTCCCGCCCACCACATTCGAACATTGACCAGTGTACGCATTGGCTCCCCTGTCAGTCAAGTGTGCGGGAAAGACCCCCATATTTCCTTGTCATCCACAGAAGAACGTTCTGAGCCGGATGTGCCTCCTGCTCTCACGCTTGGGCTGCGGTTCGAGCGGGGAGAGGCTGGCTGCAAGGTGACGTTGCCCCGCACTCGATCACATCCGCCTACATCCGCGCTGGCTGCCCACTCACGAGGCCCGCATAGCGCAGCACATGCGCATCGGCCTCAGCGTCGGCTGGGCGAGCGGTGCCGCCCAGGGTGGTGCGCCCTCGCTCCAGAGAACGTTCTTGTTCGGACGGGCGGATGGGTGCGCGGTGTATAAGGCTCGCCCACCCTCGCGCGTAGGAGGGCGCACTTTTCACTCGTGAACTGCCATCTTCTATCTGCCAACACACCAAGTAACAGTCGCTCTCTCTATACTTTTGCTTACTTCTGTCAGCCTCATTCTCTCGTTCTACCCCTAAACCCATTTGATCCTCCCGTCCAAAGTCTATCTCGACACGAGACCATAACACCCCTCCTGACATCGCCACCCTTCGCTTCATCATCACCGTCATGTCCTCGCCCCCGCCCAAGAGCTGCCTCAAGCGTAGCTCATTCCCCACCACCTCGCGCCCGCTCTTCCTCGAGGAAGCCGCCTCTAGTTCAGTAGAGGGCGCCAGCACCGCGGTCTTCGAGTGCGACACGGACTCGACCAGCGACAGGGGCTCGCAAGAGTCCTACGTCACTCCGTCATCCCCTCCGTCGGAGGAGTCATCCCGTGAACGGCGCAAGTCCGTCAGCTTCTGCGAAGACGACGAGATCAGGGTGTTCTATCCGGCCAAAGACCCGTTGCGCAAGCAAGTTGCGCGCATGTTCAGTACGTCTCTGCCCTTCTCCGCTCTTGAGTGCAGCGGCTGACGTGGAGAGTGTCTTGTAGAGGCATGCGCGGACGCCTTGAGGATCGACTCGCCTTATTCTCCACCCGGCTCCCGGCGTAGCTCTGTTTCTTCAGTGGAGTCAATAGAGGAAGAAGACTAGGCTCGAGTCCCATCCGGCATGGCCGCAGCGCGGTCTCACCCCTTCCTCATGTCGTTCACGGGAGTTCCACGGACATTGCTTCGACTTTGTTTGTAACATATTTCCACCCTGCTTTGTACTTGTACGTGTCTGTCGCTCGTTATGTCATTCGTTTGCGAAAGGTCTTGTGAGAGCAAACATCATATCATATCAGGACCCGTAAGAGACATCGGCATGAACCGGGGGAACATACATAGAGGGCGAAGAACTGGGAACATCATAGATCATCACGGAAGCGAAGCCAGCTGCGCAATACATACGGGCATCCGGAACACATCTAGGTCAACAGAACCCTACGACTCTCAAGACTCACGCATCTCTGAAGCTCAGACAGACGGCTTGAACCACTTCAACTGCACCGCGACGAGCACGACCGGGAGCACGCTGACCAGCTCGCCCAGGCCCGCATACGCCGGCGGGATGCGCGCGTCAACGAACGCGCCCGCAGCGAACAGGATCGCGACAAGGTTGTACACGAACGACCACGCGAAGTTGAGCGCGATGCGGCGCGCAACGGCGTCGCTCAGCTCGAGCAGCGTCAGGATCCCGGTGAGCGACGGGTGCGTGAGCACGACGTCCGCGGCGGTGGAAGCCGCTACGCCCGCGCCGTCTCCGGTGTGGAGGTGCACTCCGATCGCAGCCTGAGCAAGTGCGATAGCGTCGTTCGTGCCGTCCCCACAGAAGAGAACAGTCTCGCCTTGAGCGGAGAGCTCCTTGATGTACGCTTGCTTGTCAGCGGGGAGACAGCCTGCGCGGACGCGCTCGGTAGGGATCCCCAGCTCGGAAGCAACCCCGTAGACAGAGGCGGGGTGGTCTCCGCTGAGGATGGACACGCGGATCTTGCGAGCGGCGAGAGCCTGCACGACCGAAACCGCTTCCGGACGGAGGGTGTCGGAAAGCCCGAACGCAGCGATGAGACGGCTCCCGTGGACCACGCAGAACGTCGTGAGACCCTGGGCGAGGAGCGGCTGGACGTTAGGGTGCGATTCCAAATCCAACCAGGCAGCACTGCCGCCACGGAGCGGCTGGCCAAGCAGAGTAGCCTGGACGCCCTTCCCGGTGACCATCTCGACGTTCTCGACGGCGGGTCCATCAGCTCGGACAGCCTCCCTGCTCTCAAGATCGACTGCGACAGCGCGTGCAACCGGGTGGCGGCTGGAGGCGACGAGTGCAGATACGGCTGCCGCGACGTCGATCTCAACTGTGCTGTCCATGAAGCGGTTGACGACCGACAGCCTCCCCTGCGTGATCGTGCCGGTCTTGTCCAGAACGACGTGCGTGACCTTGCGCGCCTGCTCGATCGTGGTGGCTGCCTTGAAGACGAGCCCGAGCTTCGCCCCGACACCACCTGCGATGAGGATGACCATCGGGACCGCGAGGCCAATGGCGCACGGGCATGAGATCGCGAGGACGGAGATCGCGTAGGTGAGCGCGACGACGGCCGCTTCTCCCGACGATTGCTTGCGCACGGATATGCCGATGCCGAGCCAGGTCACGAATGTGATGACGGCGAGCAAGAGGACCACCGGGATGAACCATCCGCAGATCCAGTCGACAGCCTCCTGCACGCGGGCGCGCGAGAAGCGTGCGTGGTCCACCATGCCTGCGATCTCACTGATCGTGTTCTCGCCAGGCAGACGGGTGACCTTCACCACGAGTGTACTGGGCCCGTTCAGGGTGCCTGCGATGACGGCGTTCCCGGAGACCTTCTCGACAGGACGTGACTCCCCGGTCATCATGGACTCGTCCACCGTGCTGTTCCCGGAGACAACAACGCCGTCCGTGATGATAGCGGAGTCGGGGAGCACCTTGAACTGGTCGTCGTACCGCAGGAGTCGGACGTCAATGACTTCTTCGGTGCCGTCGGGCAGTACGATGCGCGCGCTGCGCTCTTGCAGGGATCGAACGGAAATCGCCTCGATGGCACGCTGGCGAGCGACCGCGCTGACGACTTGGCCGACCATGATGAGAGTGACAAGCAGCGTGCTCGTCTCGAAGAACTGGCCAGTGGGAAGGGGACGGCCCAACATGTCGTACGCGAACGCGACCACGGAGTAGACGTACGCCGTCGTCGTGCTCAAGACGATCAACAGCTCCGTCTCCACCGAGCGCGAGAACAGCAAGCTCTTGACTGAGGTGACGTAGAAGGGGCCAGTGATCACGGTTTGCACGATGGTGGCGAGGACGAGCGACGCGATGGAGTAGGCGCGCGGGTGCGGCGGGAGCGGAGCCCATGTCATAATGAGAACCGGGATCGTGAGGGCGACGGAGAGTGCGGTGCGCAGTGCGAGCGAGCGAATGTGCTTCGCACCGGCTGCGATGGACGGATTCGGCGGTTCTGGAGCAAGTGTGGGCGAGAAGGACTTGTACTCTTCTAGGAGCTTGCGCGCCCCAACGATGTGAGGATCGTAAACGACTCGGATTGTGTCCTTGTCCGACAGAGTGACCGCTTCGACACCACGGGGCGTGGGCGTTGACAAGAATTTCTCATGGAGGGGGCGAGCGACGGTGAGCAGCAGCTCGCGTGCAGAGCCACCGCTTTCGACGACTTCGGCTGAGAACCCAGAGCGCTGCTGTATGAGTTGGACGAGGGAAGCCAGGTCCGCCACACCGCTGTCGAAGTCGAATTCAGCACGGCACAGGACGAGACTAGCCTTCACATTGCTGATGGCGGGAATCCCGGCTAGGGTGCGTCTCAGCTTGTTCTCGCATCCGGTGCAGGTCATACCCTTGATGGCCAGGATTGCGTGCTCAACGGAGGTGTCCAGTGGTTTCTCAGTAATGTCAATGGCGACGTGCTCGCGCTTCTCATCCTGGACGACTTCATCGTTGTCGGAGGCTTCTCCGCCACAACAATCGCCACGGCAGCAGGAGTCGACAGAGGCGCACGACTTCGACTTGTTGGCCCTCACGGATTGCACGTCCGCATGACCGCGGTAGGGGAGACTCCGGACGCTGACAGCCGGCTTGCCACAGTCGCTCTTTCCACAGCAAGAGTCGACGGAGGACCTCCGCGAGCTCTCGCCGGACTTGCGGCTACCGGGGACCAGGCGAGCCTTCTGCTTGCTCGAGGTGGAGCGGGCGACGGACTTGCCGCCGAGGGGATGGCCGCAGCACGAATTGAAGCCGCGAGCCAGCAAGGCCTTACACACGCACCCGAAGGCTGCGAGCGTGTCGTTGTAGCGGCTGCGTGCGATGGAACGATGCTCGCCACATGCTTCCTTCGGGTATGCCGGGGGCGAGTCGGCGTGCTTGGCTGAAGTGCGCTTCCTCAGACCGGGATGCTCGCAGGATTTGGCGGGAGTGGAGAGAGTTGGGATGTCCTGGACGGTCTCCTTGAGCTTCCCTGCATCGCTCGCGATCGAGTCTTTGTCGTCGCAACAGGTACAGTCCGAGGTGGCGGCTGAACCAGGGTTAGAACAATCCCGGGATGTCGCAGGGAGGCACTCACACTCATCGTCGTTGTCGTGGGAGGCTGTAGGGACGGACCCACTGGCTGCAGTGGTGTCGATAGGCTTGGTACGGTCTTTGTCGTGAATATGGTTGTCGTCGTCGGCGCAGATAACTCGTGCGAGCTGGTCGAAGCAGGCATCTAGCGGTCGGAAGGGGGCGGGAAGCGGAGGACAAGTCAGCGGGAGGCTGGGGAGCACCGCGGCAGACTGACCGTCGCATCCACAGCTGGGGCCCTCGCAACATCCCGTCTCCTCGCCTTCAGCCTTCTGGATATTCTGTAAATCCGGTGTCGGGTCGGTCAGTTGGCTCTTGACGCTCTGAGCGTCGGAATTGCTGCCACAGTCGTTGCAGCACCCTCCCATGGCTGTAGTGTTCGTAGTGCTGGCAGTAAGAGGTCAAGCGGGAATAATCGGACGAAGCGCCCTCTCGTGCGATAAATGGGCGGTCTGCGCGCACAAATATAGGGAGATGCACGCCTTGCGTGCCAGCCTCGGCGCGTCCAGAATGCAGAAGCTGAACGGGCACCGCGCACGGACCACACGCTGAGACGACGCAGAGGGCACCGTACGCGCCCGAGAGCCGGCCGGTTGTTCCCACTGGCGCTGAGTCATGCCAGCGGTAAGCACGACGGCGACGTCGAGAAGAGAGCAGGCGACCGAGTCGCTCGAGGGACAGTGTCTTCAGGTGGTCTGTGAAAGACTGCATTGTTAGGTCCGTCTCACTCACGACATTACATTTTCAGGTGCATGCAAAGCGTAAGCGAGCATGTCGCCGCATCGTTCGCAAGTGCGCGATAGAGCCACGTGTACGGCATTTCCGCAAACAATTTGGAAATATTCAGGAGAAATGTGCAGCTTTCTCTGGCGGGAGGACAGAGAGGCAGGAGGGGAGGAGGCAAAGAAAGGAGCATGAAAATCAGCCGTGGTTTTGAGGGCGACCCGTCACCGGTGCGGTACTCAGTTACGGCGCAAGCGCCAGCAGCCTGCCGACCTCTGCCACAACATGCATCCATCTCCACCCATACTGCGCCTCAACTCGTCCTTCTCTCTCCGGGGCACTGCGGACAACCTCTTGGGCACATGTGAGCCGTGAAAAGTGTAGCGGAGTTCACCCGCCGCTGGAAGTCACCCGAACATCCATGTGTTGATTCGCCCTGATATCTCTTGCGTACGTTCACGAATCGCTGCTCACGCTCGGACAGAAGATGTTGTTCAATTCTTTTATTTTATAGCAGAGATGGTGCAACGGCGTAAACAGACTCTCCGCCCATCGAAGAGAGGACGCGGGGTATAACCTGGCCTTTGGTGCGTCGTAGATAACATACGTCCGCCCTGCCCTTTCACGGGTCTTGGAAGGTCCAGGAATGCCGCCGACGGTTGCCCCGCCGGCAGCCAAAACTCCCCCTGGGACATGGGGATCGGACCCAGTCCCACGTACGTCCGAGAGCCTGCCACAACACGCTGCCCATATGAAACATATACCACCACCCGCAAACGTAACTACGCAAAGCCGACGTTGATCTTGACGGTGGGAGACGAAATCCCATGAAGACGAGGAAGGCCGACGTTGAAGCGTTGAAGTTGGACTAATTGACCGTTGTGGCGCCACCATCGACCAGGGAAGGGAGAAGCCATCCGCCGAGAAAAGGTGTCGCCAAGGCCGCCATCCCGAGAGCCCAAGTCCAGTGATCGTCGCCGAGTGTGTCCCAGGGAGCCAGAAGAAAAAGAAGAGAAAGGGTAGGGGACATTCGCGCCGATCTCAAGTCCCCGGGGTCGGGACCAAGTCTATCGTAAGGGGAGAGAAGAAGACCAAAGTTCCGAGCGAGGCTTGAGGCAGGCTTGACGATGTTGATGCACGCAGCACGTTGACGATGTTCAGCTTCAGATGGGTCTTTCACGCAGTTGTTGAGGCATTTCTAGGAGAGGTGGCGTCGCCACCGGTGAGCATATATGCGCGTCGAGGCGGCGGTGGAGGACGTACCAGGATGATCTTACGCGAGGGCACCCCGCACGCGGAGGCGGGGCGAGGGAAGACGCACACCAGACGACCGAGAGATGGGAGGAGGGAAGCTGGGGGAAAGGATATGTCGCGCAAGGTGGGGCATTTATATGCTGCACAAGGTGGCGGACGAGCAGAACTCGAACTCCGCTGCTGCTTCTCAACGCGTTAGGCAGGATTAGCCAAACCTGACGGACTGCCTATTTTGGTGCGTGACCTTCCATAACGAGCATAGTGGCTTCCTATTGCGACGCCGTGCTTGTTCTCAAAGCACATGTTCAATTGAGGCCTCCACAGAGCATCCAGCGTACAAGAGTGGGTGATTTCTCATCCTCGTGTCCATCCCATGAATACCTAGAGCGACAAAGACACATACTATGGCGATTTGACTACCACAACAGTGCTCCAGAGAGCTGCAAGTACCACAAAGCAACGCTGCACTCTACACAACGCCCCTCGCCACCCCAGGTACCAGCATGACTCAAACCGCCCTCTTTCGTCTCCCATGAGAAAATGGACCCACAGACCGTCCCTCCGCCGCGCTTCTGGGTGCGAAAAGGGCCTATCGATGGCGCCGAGCCTCCGACCCCCGGGGCATCCCATTCACTTTATTCACTCCGCAACGCCTCCGCTGCCTCGTGGATCACGCCCGCCCCGGTGCGGCAACCCGGACGTACCAGCTGGACAACGCGCGGGACGGCAGCTGGTCGAAGGATCGTCGACAGGATATAAAAGGACGGATGGACAGACAAGCACGGGGTCGCCATGGCGTGCGCAGAAGCCAGGGTCCTGCCGCGAACGTTCACAATTGCGGTTGCCCCCAGGCCTTCCGGGCGCGGGCGATACAAGAGGCTGCCTATCAAAGAATAGAGGACGTGAATCAGGGCGAATATGACGCATAGAGGGCATGCACATGGAAACGCGTAGGCAGGACGCGGTCAGGCGCGCTGGGTCTATCAGGACTGACAGTGATGCACGCGCGCTGGGCCAAAGTCCTTCTAGGAATTGCACGTATCCATAGTGCTGGAATCTACATGTATATATACAGGGCGACACGTCGCGAGAGAAAGACACAAACGGATCGTGGATCTGTCTATGGGAGAGGCCGCAGAACAGAAAGTCCAAACCCCAGCCCGCGACTCAGCAGGCTAGGAGCGCGATGCCCGCGCGAGCAAGAGGAGCGAAGAAGGAAGGTCAAGTAAATGAATGAGATATGCTAGGAGAGTATTCGGGACACAACGTGCAGGAGGCGTAGCGTGCAATGAAGAGATAAAAAGATGCAGGGAAGGCGCGACGGCTTGCTTGATCAATAATGTATGCGTATAGGATATGGGGGACGATGATGGATGTGAGAGGCAAGCTAAGAGCGGACGGAAGGCGTGTAGTGGTGGTCGTGTGGGCGATGAAGTGGATGCGGGAGAGACGATTACAAGACGGAGACGGCGAGAGAAAGAGAGGGAGAAAAATAGACAAAATAGTATGTTCACAGACGAACCACCGCCAAGGCCGCCGCCGAGCTGTAGACGCAAGACAGCCAAGCATTGAGCATTCGACGCGCCTCGAATACATATCGCGACGCGTTGAACGTCCTCATGATGATCGTCTCCTGCTCAAACTCGGCGCGAGCGCACTCCCGGCGGCCACCCCTCCCGCCCCAACGTCAACGCCCACACCCAACCCAACACGCGCGCTCGCATCCCACGCGGCGCGCATGCTCTCCAAGGTCAGCATCGGCGAGTCGTCAGGCGTCTGCGCCGCGTCCGTCACGCTGAGCGCGGCGAGCTTCTCAACCACCTGCGCGCTGGTATCCGCCGCGAGGTCGAGCTCCATGCGTGTCCTCGTGAGCATGACGCGTGGGTTGTTCTCGGCGCGAGTGCCAGGTACTGCAGGTGCCGGACTGGAGTCCATGACGCTGAGAGGCTCGAGCTCGAAGGGGGAAGGCGGCATGAGCGCAGGGCTGGGCAGAGCCTCGAGCGTGAGCTTCTTCCTGAGCGCTTGCGACATGGATAGGGGAGTGGTAGGCGACGAGTTCAACCCCGTCAACAGGGACGGGCGCGCGGCTATTGGCGGGAGGTCTACCTCGACCTCAACACCTGCGGCAGCGGCATGCGGAGGCTGTGGATGAGCCGATGGGATGGAAGCGTTTGCGGCGGTGGCAGAGATCGCATCAAGCGGCAGCAGCGGTTGATGTTGCGACGTGGGCGATGGGTAGAGCACCGAGAGCGGAGGGGTCTGCCCGGGCCCACTAGGCAATGCTGGAGGTGCGTCGTCCGCCTGCATGTGCGCAGGGATGGGGATGGGCGCGGGGACAGTGTCGGTGTAGAGTACGGGCGGGAAGTACGAACCCGGGTCTTGCGCGGATATACGCGAGACGTACGCCGGCTGCTCAGAGTCGAGGTCAGCGGTACCGAGCTTGATTTGCTCGAGGCGCGCTTCGACCTCCATGTCGTCCTCCAGCGGTGGTGAGTTCAGGGAGCTCCCGAGAGTGCTCGTGCTGGGCGCGTCGCTCTCCGCGTCCGTGTCAGAAGCGTAGGTGTCAGTCGTGTCCGTCTCCGTGTCGTTGTCCGACTCGAGCCCCGTAGAGTCTCTTGAAGATGATAGAGGAAGCGACAAGTCAAGAGGGGGAGGGGACATGTCAGAGGACTGAGGTATGCTGGGGGTAGGGGTGGGTGCAGAAGAAAGTTCAGATGGTGACGGAGGCGCGAGCTGGCCAGCGTCATTTGACCGCGGATCACTCCCACTGACGGATGACGAAGACGATGGCAACGGGGCGCTCGCAGACGTCCCCACCACCGCAGGGTCGTCCGTACGCGCTTCCGAAGACCCGGGAGCCGATGTTAACGGTTCCGTCTCTGGGATGGCGTTGACAGGTAAGAACGTCATGTTGAATGTCCTCTTGGGGCGAGTAGGTCCGTTTGTACTTGGTACGGGGGGAGGCAATACGGGTGGCGGGTCCTGGACCGGCAACAGAGGTAGGAACGCGAAGTTCGGCTTTCTGAGCTGTGTCGGCGATGGAGGCGAGATGGGAGCAGGCGCAGGAGGTTCGATCCTGATCTCTGGAGGCTCGCTGGGTGGTGGCGGTGCTGGTCTCCGTTCAGGAGATGCGGTAGGCGTCGGTGTCTGCGGATGTGGCTCCGGAGCAGGAGTAGGCTCAGGTTCTGATGGCGATTGAGGAAGAAGAGGGAGGAGACGGATGGGAACGGCGTCAAGGTACGGGAGGATCTCGGGGTCGACTTCCGCTTGCTGGGGCTGCGAGCGGTTCTTCCACTTCGAGGGCGTATGTGACGGTCCTGTCGCAAATCTCGAGACGGGAAAAGGCGGCTTATTTGATGGACCCGCGCCGGAGGAGGAGGGTGCAGATGTGGTGAATGGCTGGCGCGAGGTGGGCGGAGGCGGTGAGTACGGGAGAGAGATGCGGAGCTGCTTGAGCTCGAGGATGTCTCTGCACGGACGGTCAGCACGACGCCGCGACGGCGGGGACAGGCGAGTCTATGTAAGTATGAAAACGGGGAGCCCGGCAAGGCGACGGCCGGCGAAGCAGCATGGGCGTGGCGGGCTGTCGGCATCAGACCGAGAGCGCGTCCCGTCATGAATGACGTCGCATTCCTTTTCCAGAAATACTGCAGCAACTCCCCGCCCGCGCGGCCGGCCATTTATCCAAATCGAGCACCGCGCCGTGCGCGAGTGCAGGATACAGGGGAAAGGGGTGCGCGACGGCGGGGACGACGCAGAGAACAAAGCAAGACGATACGCACTGGTACGACAGCTTCGGCGTGACGGCCGCGGGTGTCCGGTCCCATTCATCAACGAAGAACACCTCCTCGAGCTCGGGCTCAGAGCAGAACGAAACGGTCTTCCGCCCGCCGCTCCCAGTGGAGGATCCGCCATCGCTGCCCAGCGATGGCGACGTGCGCCCTGACCCGCATGGGCTGGACGCAGCGCTGAGGTCGGGGGTGATCGGGGGTGTGATCTTCAGGCAGCTCTTCAATCCCGGTCGTGTGCGCATGGTGTGAACAGCAGCTCTCCTCTGCGGAGCAGGTTCCGTGAGCCCAGGTAGTGGTGTAGGCCGCTCGAAGCCAGAGCGTGCGTGCGCGAAGCCAGGTGAGAGAGCGAGCAGAGGTAGTGATGAGGCGGGGGGAGAGGTATGCGGTGCTCGCTGGCAGGGATGTTATGAGACGTGCATTGGACTGGGGAGGGCCGTGTTGCAACTCGCAGAGGATTGGACGCTGACTCGGGCGATCGAGTGCTTGACACGGGCTCCCTCTGGAAAAATGCTGTTTCCCGCCACGTGAGCCGTGTATTCCCGGAACGGCTCTCCACCCCGCACGGCCGCCCTTTCTCCCTCTTCCGCCAGCAGTTCCTATTGGCCCACTCCCCGCCCCCGCCCTCCTGCTATCCAAGGCAATCGCCCGCCCTCGTCGTCATCGTCTTCCTCGTCTTCCAGGCCTTCTTCCACGCCGAGGCCTGTGCCTCCCGCCGGCGTCGTTCCCTTGAACATGCCATCCCGTCCGCTCCGTTGCACACTCCGCCGCCGTTCTCTCAATTCCCGTCGGCCCCACTGCCCCTGCTCTCCTGACCTCTCACGATGCGAGATTGTGTCCTCTTGACGTACTCACCAGCGCGAAATGTTCCTTGACACGCCGTCCCTCTCACGCGCCCTGGCCCTCTCCTACTTGGGCTGCCGCGTCGGTCGTGTGACCGCACGTGGGCGTACTTAGAGCTCTTCGCAGCAGTGCGCTCATGTTCCGCCCGTCAGCACGACCGTGAAGCTGCAGGCGTCCATGGGAACGACGGCGGGCGATCTCCTTGTACGTAGTGCAATGCGCGGCTCGTACGCGTAAGAAGTGCGGATCTACCTCGCGCCCAGCCCGGGATACGCCTATACGCTGTGGGCCTACACAGCTCAAGCCTAGGCATGCGGTCCGACTTCAGGAGGAGAAGAGTATTAGGGCGGGCCCGGAGGCAGCTCTGTGCTACATACATAGAGCGCGTTTCAGACGTTGCACTTCAAAATTCAAATCCACTTGCGCTCGGCCTTGATGTACACCTGATGGCCAAGGCGTGGCCATGGGCCTGTGTGAAGGCCGAAGGCATTTCTGCGTTTCATGCACTCGTACGTACATATACGTTCATGTGTGCAAGCTCACTCCCCTTGCATTGATTCAGGCTGAAGCAGCATCTACCTATACGCGTGTTACACCCTCACGCGCTTGACATTGTACTCTCCGGCTCATATAGTCACGAACGCTAGTCTTTTATGAGTGCCTCCGGCGGTACTCATCACGAAGGGCGCGGCTCCCGCCCTGAGGTGAGTACGCCTGAGAAGACATGTCCCTGCCGCGACAGGAGGCGCCATCGCGGCCGCATTGTCGTGTTCGCATTGTCGGCCCGACCGCCCTCTCTCCCCAACTTCCTGCATGGCTGACATCGGCCGCGGCGTGGTTCGCGCTGCGCTGACAGGCACTTGTGTAGCTCCCACCCAGCAAGTTGCAACGTCTCCTGCTCTCTGCACAATCGCTATCGCCCATTGGCTCCCAGTTTCCACGGCATGGTCTCCGCGTATGTTCTCACCTTCTCCAGAACGACCTGCACGTCTACGACCAGCAACGGCACAGGGCCCTTGCAGCGTTGCTAGCTCGTTGCTGAGTTGTTACGAACCTGCGCAGAATATCTCATGCTTGATCTCCGAGCAAAGTCCTCGGCGCGCCCGGCGGGCAGACGGATGCCCGAACATTGAGCTCACCCCAGCCCGTGAATGTGCGTTCAGGCGCAGCGCCCGGGCTCCGACCGTACCCCTGGGGCGCGCAGAGGACTGTGACGTTGCGCGCGAACTGGAGTTGTGCGTGTCGCGACGGTATCCTAACCATTGGAGTCGTGGTGAGAATTCGCTTTCCAAGGAGTCACCTAGAGACAAGATGCCGAACACGTCTGCGCTCTTACTCTTAGAGCCAAAGCTATCTCTGGCAGAGAAGGCGAGAAAGTACTCTCCTTCTGAACTCTAGCCCAGAAGAGAGTTTGCCAGGGCTTCGCGCAGATGAGCTGTCGACTCGGTTCGTCAAGCTTTGATGCTGCTATGCTTGGCCGTTCTCCAGCCTTAGGTTCGTCGGCGGAGGAAGGCGTAAATATCGGGCAGGCCGGGGTCGCCGACGAACGCCTCGGGTCTTCGTGGATGTCGCGAAGCCTCCATTATCACAGGCTTACCACGTCTCCCCGTCCATGAAGCAAGGTAAGTTGTATGACTTGCGATATTGAGTCGCTCCTTCGTACTGAATATGCCCGGGCACATCCTCAGGTGCTAGAACATGCTGCGTCAGTCTAGGTCAGTCGTCCTATACTTGCACACCGGTCCAGCTCTGAAGTCATCTTACCTATTCATAGCACAACACGGATATGCCTCGGAGGGGTATCCCAACCTTGCCAGCGATCTAGGAAAGCAGCAATATATTACTCACCCTGCTGCGATGCCGCTGTCCGAACATGCTAGCAAGTCGTGCATCCTGCTCAGGTCATACGTGGCCGAGCGCAGCGCCTCTCGTACACCCCCGTAAGTAATAATTCGTCCCTGACTGCGCAAAAAGCCCTCCCGAGTGCACTCAGACCGGATGCCGGATAACGACGTACCCTCAGAGTGCTGCGGCCGCTTGGGGCTCCCGCGCGCATCCCGCCAGCTGCGGTTGCTGCCGCCCGCGTACGAATGCTGCTGCGCTGCACATCATCTCGGGATAAGTCGCTTCTATCGCCCAGGCGCAGTCCGGCTCCCGAAGATCTCTCGCCCCTAGCAAGCCGCAGATGGGTCGGACGGACCGTGAGCGTTACGGTGAAGAGGCCACATACCCGAGGTCGCGCAGCAGCCTCAGGTCCTTGCATTCCTCATCGTGCGTACGTGGATGGCTGGCGAGGAATGCTAGGATGCTCGACGGTCAGTCTCTTGCGCAGGAGCGGATCCTCTTACATGCCTCTTATGACTATGACCCGTCGGTCGCTTACATGGACGCTTGTAGGTCCACCCGCGATCGCGCGCACACGAGGAACGACCGTATGTGACGTGCATCGCAATACTATCGACGGCGCGGCAACTACGGTGTCCATACTCGCAATGGTGCGGAACACGTTTACTCCCCGGCGCTCTCCCGAGTACTTGATCGCCTCCGCCGCCCGCCGGCTCGTTCGAGAGTAGCCGCGGGCGGGCCAGCGCAGGGAGCCGAAGAACGAGCACGGAACACGGCGCCTGCTTGACACCTACCTCCGGCGTCGGGCACCTGCATGGACTGAACGTCCGGCATGGACGCGGACAGACGTTTCGGTGAGCACTAGCTGGTACATACTCTGGAAAGTCGGAGTTACAGACGTCACTCTGAGTCTTGCAACGTCCCGGTCGCGACGTAGTGCGTGCACGTCAATGGCATAGTCGCGGTCCGGACGCTGTTCGAGTCCGGGTCGGAGAGTGAGCCCTCCCGAGGAACGAGCGTCACGTAACGTACGAGGTGTATGCGAACGGAGACCGACGATACTTTGCGACTTTTTCTCGACGTACGCTTGCCTGGCCGGGTCGCGCCCGTCGAGAAGCAGTCGCCCGTGAGCTTCTCCGGCGCTGTCCAGCGTCCCGCACGCTCGAGATCGTTCCGCGACGGCCTTCGCGCAGCGCCCTCCAGTCCCCAAATCTGTACCTGCGTGCATCCGGACGAACGCAGGAATATACCACCATGCTCGCTCCAGAACTGGCACCGCGCCTCGCGCCTTGGATCGCACCATACGACCATACACCCCTTCTATCCGGCCCAAAACGAGGGTACGCATGCATGAAAGTCACCCTGACGCATACAGCCTGAGTACCATGAGCCAAACCCGCCCGCGACTGCAGGATACGCACCTCGGCTCCGGGCGCGCTCGGTGCACGTGTCTCGACTCTCGTGTCCGACCGAGTACGCTGGAAACCGTATACGGTGTGGATGCGTCGTTGAGCGGCGATGACGGCCCCGACCACGTCCGCATTCCTGCGTGGCCGGGCGGTCAGGGTGGAAATCCGGACGATTGACGTGCAGCGCGCAGCGCAGGGGCCGATCTTCGAGATCAGTATGTATGTGGTTAGCACCGCATGCTCGGGGGACCCTTGCGTGCGTATACGAGATATCCTATGCGAGGCTGTACAGTACTCCGAGTCGTATGCGTACCTCGATGAGCAGGCCCCGCTAGTACTGTGACCCTGTATTGGATTGTTCGTCATGACCGCCCTTTGAGTTCGCCTCAAGGACTCCGGATGCAAATCCTAGTATCGTGCTGCTCCACTTGAAGGAACTCAAGAACTCAAGTACGCAGGAGTCAGGATATCTGGGTCCGACTTCGACTTGTACACCCTCCGCGCCACACGGCTACCCCGTTCCAAGCAGAACGTTCCTCTAGGGCACGATATCCGGGCTCCCATTCACTCTCCATGCGCTCCTGCTCAAAGAGGGCCTTCTCCCGGATGGCCTCTCTAAGTCGGAGCGCTGTGAGTACGTGCGGCCGAGTGAACCTTGTAAGCGTCAAATTCTCTATTCACGCCATGTTCTCTGGGTGGCACGAGTACATCGGCATGCAGGCTTCAAGAGTTCTACGACTTCTGGACGGGAGGTTGGAAAGCGACTGCGCTTATATTTCAACTACTGTACCTAACTACACCAGCACGAGGTCCATGAGGTACACTATAAACATGCACTCCACGGAAGCGCAGACCGTTTCGCAAAAGCCAGAGGTCCAGATATCGATCGAGAGCGCGCGCAATCGACGCGAAGCAGACTCGAGTCTTGAGTTCAGGCAGGGTGGGAAGTACACGTTGCACGCCACGACGGCGCGCGGGAGCAACGGTTTAACAAGGAGGGTGCGCGTATTTGTAAGAGGATTAAGATCGGGCGGGGCGAGCGAGCGATCGGGTGCGGTACCGTACGGTTACACTTGTCGTTGGAGATCGAGACAGAATTCGAATTCGAGACCGGGTGACGGGAGGAGCAGCAATTGTTGTGCACGAACAATGGGATTGGGAGAAGCGACCGGAAAACGTGAAACGTGAAGCGGTAACGGTAACGGTAGCGAGCAAAAGACGTGTTGTAGTAAGCCGTACGTACGAGTATGCGGAGTGCGTGCAGGAGCAAGTGATGCGGAGAAGAAGCGAGAGCTTGAACTTGGAACAGGGAAACCGGATTACTGCGCGAGCGCGGGCGTAGAGTATAATGGTGCACGTTGCGAGGGGCAGGAGCGCCGGATCGGGCATTGCGCGGGGGTCGTGGCAGCGGCAGCACAACACAGGAGGCGAGACTGGAGCGGCTTCGCGCAGGAGCTAGACCGCGTCCCGCGCGCCCAATTCCAGGGCGTCCCGAGGCGCAAGCAAGCGGCACTCGTGGTGGTTCTATGGATACAGTAGGGGCGCGTCCATGGCGGCGAGGCATCGTCTCGGCGCGAGTCGTTCGTTCAGATGTTACAGCGGGATGGGAGGCCCGCGGAGCGGAGGTGGCACGCCTGCGCACGGCAACGGCGCGTGGAGGCGGGGTGGCGGGTGGTGTATGTACTGCAGCGCAGCACTGCGCGTGCGTCGAGGAGCGGCGCCCGCGCGGGATTACCTGTCGCGCAGGGTCGTTCCCGGCACGGTTAAGCGATCTTTGGACTCCGTTCTGCGGCCGACGGCGGCCCAATAGGGCGACTGCTTGCGCTGGAGGCCCTGGAGAAGCTCGACGACGATTCTGCGAACCTTGGCCGAGTAGCGCGCGAGGACCTCTGGACACGGGTCCTCCGCGAGCATCCCTTCGAGGACTGCGCGCAGAGAGAGGGGGATGTGGCACAGGTCACTGGAGATTCAGGCATGAGCAGACGTCCTCACGCGCACACAAACAGAGAGAAGACAAGCAGCGTGTGAACGCGAATGAATTGGAAGGAAACTCGTAAGACAAGGAAAGCCGGTAAGCGCAAGAGAACGAATGCGGAAAGGCCGAAATCCAACAATAGGGCGCGGCGGGTGCTGAGAATAGGCTGCGAGCGTGGTGGGCCGGGGCTGCGAGAGCCGGACAAGACCCGGGAGGAGAGGGCCGAGTGAGGGAGGGTGAAGGGATCGGGTAAGAATGTAGCGAAGAAGGGTGCGAGGCCGAGGACCCGCAGTCCGACCACACCGGAGGAAGCGCCAGAGCAGGCGGTGACGTGACCTGCTGTGCCGCCCGACGTGCCGAGAACCGCGGAGCGGCCAGTGCACACGCCGCAGACGGCGAGCTGGAATGGCAGGCAGCACAAGACAGCAGCAGGACAAGACCACCATGGCGAGGAGCGGGGCGGGTGCTGAGCAGGGGAGAGCAGAGATGTGGCGCACAAGACCGACGTGTGGCCGGATATGGAAGGGCGGATAAAGTACAAGGGGGCGTGCAGGAACGCGAAAAATGCAGAGGAATGCGAAGAAGACAGAACCTTGTACGAAGGAAGTGAGACTGAAACTCACCTCATGTCCACACCTACGCGCCAGAACGCGTGCACAGTGGAGTCGAACTGGCTCCCGACGAGCACGAACGCGTCGCTCACGTCGCCCTCGCAGGCCGAGCCGTTCGCCCACAGGCTGATCACTTCCTGCAGCTGCTTCGTGAGGCTGAGCAGCCGCGACACGGCGCGGTGGACCTCGGACTCTGCGCGGGAAGACGGGTGGGGGGACGGTAGCGAACTGGTGGAAGACGATGGCGATATGGGGGATACTGCGGGAGGGATGGAGGAGGAAGACGAGGTGGTACAGGTGGAATCAGCAGATGCTGGTCGGCGGGAGGTCTGCGACAGCAGGTTAGCTGGGTGCAGAGATGAGAGCAGGTTGGGATACATACGTTGATACTGATGGTGGATGGCCTGGGCAGCTTGCGGGGCCATGATACGGGGGTGATGGGCTGCCCGACCACGAAGCTGCTGGGGTGGATGGGGAGAGGCTGCATGGTGACCAGCGCCAGAGGGTGGATGTAGAGAGCGGAGAGGGCTGCGGAGAGGGCGGGGAGGAGGAGGGAGGGCAGATGGATATAAGTACGGGACGGCTACAATATAAGGAGACCGGGAGCGATGGAATCGAGACTAAGGAGAGAACGGAGTCCGTCAAGACCGGGGACTAAGGCCCTTCTGGCGCCCTGTGCGGGCGTACTCATATAGTAATCGGCTTCCTCGCTGCCGCCGGGGTTGCCGCCACAACGCTTCTGCGCTTCCCTCTTACCTAATCCTCCACTGCACCGGATTCAGCCTCAGCGCCCTCGTCCACATCCACTCCCCCGCCGCAACTGACGCGCACAGTCCGTCGATCCGTTTCACCCCAGCCACCCAAGACATCTCCGTCCCCCTCCCCGCCGCACCAACTCTCTCCGCGGACAGTGGACGACATGGCGGGCAGCGCACGCCGGGTATGCTGCGCTCGGCACGTTTGTCCAAATTGACTGTATTCCACCTGCTGTGCGGTTTCCAGAAGGCCGCGAGCATTCTCCCGACAACAGGTAAGTGTGCAACTTATCGGAGATCTCGCCATCCCACCAAGCGCTATCCGACTGAGCTCACGTCTCACTTCACGCTCTTTGCCGGGCCACCCACTCGCACGCGGCATCCGGCGTTGCTCTCTCAGCGCGCCTCCCCGCATTTGGCCCATCGTCCCTGACCCCGAGCGCCCATAATCCAGCACCGCTCGGACAGTGCACACGCTCCTCTCCGGAACTCGTGCGCGCGGAGTGCCTTATCTGCACCTCTGCGAGCCCCTCTCCTCCATACCTGTCCCCTCCCAGCATCGCCTGTCCGACCAGGGAAGGCGGCTGTAAGGTTTTAGACCACATAGCTCGACGTGCGATACCTCACGAAGTCATATCCCGAGCAGCGAACCCCATCAGCATCATGATACAGCCTCTCACACCGAGCCTTCGTCGATGCTCGTCCTCTGCTCTCGCGGTCTTGGTCTATCCGCATTAGGCACGGCCTGAGTCGACGTGACTCCGGCACCTGTCCCGCTTCGCCGTCCGGAAGAGCGCGAAATCACCGACCGGCCTCAAGTCTCACCGTTCGAGCTATCCAGATAACGTCGTTCTAGCGTCCCCTGCTCGCACTCGCCGACGCCGGATATAAGCCCCAATTGCGAATACCCAAGTCGTTGCTACTCCAGTATCCACCACCGGTGCTACGCACTCGCAATGAACTCGGCGCAGGCCATAGCGTGGAACCCCGGGTCTTGAAGCCTGAGCCGCGTCGGCCCCACCCCCCGCGCATATGGCCACAAGCCAGCATGCGGCACGTTCGCTCGCTACCGCGACCGGAGGGGGACGTCAGGCTCAAGCTCCCGCGCGTCCCCACGCTGTCCTGTCCGCGTCTGCGCCTGCGGACCGATTCGCTGCGTGGCCGATGCGGGGTGGCATGCGGCGCCGAGCTTCTGCGCGTGCGCTCGCCATTGGGCGACGCGTCACGAGCGCGTCGAGACGCGGCGCGTTTGTCAGAGCGTGGCAGGTGATGACGACGACGCTGCCCGGCGCGGGCTTCCCAGCTGCTGCCAATTCAATGTGCTGATGTGCCGCAGCTGTCGCAGGCGGGCAGCGGCTTTGGGCTCTGGTGAGTAGGGTAAGTCGATTGTGGGTAGGGGACGCCATGGTGACCAAGACAAATGAGATGCTTACTTGCCGCTTCTCGAGATACCGATCCGCTGAACACGAACCTCGGCATAAGGGCTGCACTGTGATGTTACTCAGCCACAGCAGCGACACTCTGGAGACCGCCACGTAGATCTCGCAGTACGCACACGAGTTGTTGAGACTGCAAGAATCAGTCGGGAGGTCTTTAGCTTGCGACATGCAAGAGCCCGGTGCGTGATGGCGCCGACATATTCAACTCCAGTAGTTCCCTTACGGAATGTATCACCTCTCCCACCATTCCTTCCGAGGGCATATCGAGGCGCGCCCGCCTTGATCTCGTCCCCGCGCCCGTCGACGTCTCCATGTCGTCGCGCGTCGGGCTCAAACATTGACAACTGGTCAGTGCTCACCGCCATCCCCGGATGAGAGCGAATCGCTCTCAACTCCTCAGCTGAAATCTGGATGGCGAATCGTCCTGATACTTGTGGATCGACGACTCCATGACCCGCCGGCATCAGCGGGTCTCGAGGCCGCGCAGCAACGTCCGAGCCCGTCGTCGGCGCGTCGTTGGCACGTCCACCCAAAGCCCGACGCGTGAACTAGAAGCGCGGCGCGTCTCCGGTGCGGCCGCGGACGCGACATCGCGACGGTGCGACCCTTCTCAGGTCTGGCGTCGACCCTCGCTCAGGGTTGCAGCGGCACGTTGAGAGCTCGAGACGCGAAGGGCGCACACTCACGTACGGTGCGGGGAGCGGAACGCCGGCATGCGCACCGACTGAATGCCCGGATGTCCGGATGCTCGGGTTTCGATTGTTCGTGTTCTCAGTTCTGAGGGAGCGGCGCCGCCGCACGCATGAGGTGTGGCTCGCTTACCGACGCCGTGCGCGCCGGGGCGGGAGACCTTGTCTCGAAATAGCTTCATCCCGACGCGCCGCCCGGTGGCCTTGTTCTTCGCTTACGCGGGCCGCCGCCCTTCACAACACGCGCCTTCTTGTGTGTGCGCGACGTGCGCCACGGCGTGCGTCGTGGCCTGGAGACCATTCACCGGGACGTGCGGGGCCTGCGTCTCGCCACTTCACATGCGTACGGCATGACCGCGAAATTGCCGACACACAAGGAGTCAGGACCGTCCGACCGAGCCCGTCACATACTTCTGCAGTACGGTCGACGCGTTCGGCTGCTTATTGTTCGAGTCGAGTCGCCAGACCATTCCTGAATGGACGTCGCGCTGCCGCTAGCGGGCGTTCGTCTTCTACGAACGAACGAACGAACGAACGAACGAAGGAAGCTCCGGGCTCGGCTGGCGTCGGAGTCAGAGACACATACGGAGCAAGCAGCTCAATTGAAGGGAAGCGTCTGGCTGGGTGGTGTGCTAGAAGGGGCGCCGTGTTCTACGACATATTTCTGGCGCGGACGGCTAGACGCCACCTCGCCATGAGGCAAGCTCTTGGCCGGACGTTCGGATGCGACGCGGGGGGCCGGTCGGAGGGCGTGTAGATCGTACGACGTAGTGGAGAAGCGGGCTGACATGGATGGTGAAGATACATCCTGTTGGACGATTATCTCGGAGTGAGGACGGTCATGGTGCAACCCGTACGTACGCAAGCTCATTCAAGTTCATAGTCGGAGAGAGAGAGAGAGAGAGATAGGTCTTCGACAGGGAGGCGCGCACGACAGTCCCCACCACGTGGACCGCGTGTGATCGAGCCAAGCCTGCAGGGGTCCCAGTTAGAGGGCACATGCAGAAGTCTACGTTTGGCCCTCGCCAGTACTACGCGTAGTGGTAGTACATGAATAACAAGGGCAGGTCAGGTGCGCAGAGGGGCCGGTCCACGCTCATCAAGCGTGTACACTGATCCCGCCTATTGCCAGTCCACCAGCAAGTAGGCAACTCTACGGCCCTGCCGACGTAGCATTCGTCATGCACTGTCCTGAGGGCACACCTAGTGTAGTAGCCTGCCACTGCTGGGGCAGTAGCAGGCGAAATGGGTGGGAATGAATCTGTCACATAGTTCAAACAGGGCCCGCTCCGTAACAGGAGCTGTTTGCGCCGTAGCAGTGCACCAGTCACTCGCAATGGGCGGGTGTGCCGTGCACTGGCACCATAATGTAGTTCACTCCCTTGATCGCCCATGACTGACTTGGAGGACATACAGGAACAGCTGGAGCATATCCAGAGCTCATGAGTCACCTTCAGGATGTGCATACCATGTACATTGCCAGAGGACATGGGAGGAGAGCGAGAGGGTGATCGCGTGCCACAGGCGATTGCGCATGGGCAGGGAAGCGTACTAGTCTCGCAGAGCACAGGGCAGGATCGAGGGGAGGGCAGGTGGAATTGGCTGGAGTGCACTGAAGCTGAGGTTGCAGATTACATAGCAGTTGTTGCAGCACTGAAGCAGCATCACATAGGCATGTAGCGAGGGCGCTCTCGACGGCACCGTGTAGCTTCGCAAGATCGTCCACAGGTATAATGAGTCATGGCAATGTTAATGAACTCCAGCACCAGGCAGGTTGTGCCAGCAGTGTCATGAGAGTCACTCTGCCATGTCCAAACATCACAGTAGGCCATGAGCTGCCAAAGGACGGTCCTCAAGTACAGCGGAGTAGCGGTAGCAGCGAAGCACAAGCGCAAGGCAACAAGAGGCGTGTTGTTTGGCGTGCGCGAGGAACGAGCGCTTGCCAAACGTATGCTTACTAAGCGCGAGGACGGACGTGGGCGCGACGCGTCTTGGACGCGTCGTTGACGTTTTCCTCTCGCCCACTCTGGTCCTCGCGGTTTTTTGCGCATACACTCGTCGAACTCGTGCTCTTTCTCTCTCTAGCAGCAATGAAAGGCCTTGGAGCTGAAGGCAGGCCCGCAGGAGCAGGAGGGAAGGCTCTGGACGCATTCGAGGAAACACAAGACACGGTCAGTACCACTCAAGTCACGGAGGCGGGGCAGGGCGACCGCGGCGAGGGCGCGGCGCGAGCACGGAGCCCGTCACTGGAGATACTAGAAGCGAGGCAAGAGGGCGAGGGGAATGTCAGCGACGGCGACGAGGAAGAAATGGGTGGGGGACAGCCGTACCGGGCGCATACACCGACGGGCGGAGGAATTCGATCGGTGAAGATGTTCGACCAGCTGCTCGAACAGTCTCCCAGGACGAAGCGCGAGATCATTGACATGATGAAGGTGGCGATGATGAAGGAGTCCGGCGTCGACTTCCGCGACTTCGGAGGCGAGAAGCGAGGGAGGTCGCCGGAGTCGGAGGGTTTGATCACTGACGCGGATGATGCCCCAGATCTCTTCGACCAGTCGCACGTCGCGCCACACCCCCAGCTCGTGGAAATGCTACATACCAATTGGCACGTTCCGCTCACCGCCTTGACGACAGAGGCACTGAAGCAGCTCAATCGGGACGCGTCAAAGCTGAAGACGACGAAGGCGGTCACTAAGGCCCAGTCCACCGTACGGATCATCGACCTCGCGCCTTTCGGAGATGAGGCCAAGATGTGCGTAGGCGATTGGCAGGAAGCGTGGCGCAACCTCCTCCGCATCCTGCCGAGGATCCTGGGGAGCAAGGAGGTCGACCGCTGGCGTGAGCACTACGATTTCCTAATTGAACATGACGATTTCCGCTCCGATTTCCCTGCACTGCTCGAGTTCGATATCAAGCTGCGCACCGACTGGTTCACAGCAGAGCGCTCAAAGAAGCCGAAATTCTTCGTCGGGGGCGACAAGTATTGCTCAGCTCTCGACAGGCTTCAGTCAAAGCGCTTGCGCGTGGAAGTGCGCGAGCGGGAGGGCCGCGATGCGGGGCGTAGTGACGTGCGTGAATCGCAGAGGCCGCTCCAACCGGGCGACCGTTACCACCCGTACGAGCGGGGCCAGAACGAGCGTGCGGCGCGCGGCGCGCGGCCCTTTCAGGCAGGCAGGTCGTCCGCGTCCGTGGGACCTCTCTGCCTCATCTGCGGCGAAAGCGGACACACCTCCCCCAGGTGCGGGAGAACGACTACGGTCAACAATAAGCCCACGCACGCCGTGTTTAGCGGCGGGAAGCTCGTCACGGCTCGGACGCGCATCGAGCTGTGCATGGGCTGGAACCTCGGAGGGATCATTCCCTGCAAGTCGCGGAAGTGCCCCGGAGGGAACGGCTGCCACACCTGCTCCTATTGTGGCGCCGCCGATCATCCCGCTTCGTCAAAGCGGTGCCTCGGGCTCTGAGCGCGACCGGATCGTCACGCCCTATGTTCCAGACGCGTGGGAGCGCGTACTCCGGAACCTCAACCTCTTGCATCGCTATCCCGACTTGCCGGGGAAGCTCAGGCATGGGTTTCCAATTGGCGACCTTGGCCCTATCTCCGAGACCTACACGCCGAAGAATCACTCAGGAGGTGTCGAGAATATCGACTTCATCCAGGAGTACGTAGACGAGCAGGTGGCGCTCGGCAGAATGACCGGACCGTACTCGCGTGAACAAGTGGAAGCCATCCTGGAAGGATCGTAGAGGACATGGGAGGAGAGCGAGAGGGTGATCGCGTGCCACAGGCGATTGCGCATGGGCAGGGAAGCGTACTAGTCTCGCAGAGCACAGGGCAGGATCGAGGGGAGGGCAGGTGGAATTGGCTGGAGTGCACTGAAGCTGAGGTTGCAGATTACATAGCAGTTGTTGCAGCACTGAAGCAGCATCACATAGGCATGTAGCGAGGGCGCTCTCGACGGCACCGTGTAGCTTCGCAAGATCGTCCACAGGTATAATGAGTCATGGCAATGTTAATGAACTCCAGCACCAGGCAGGTTGTGCCAGCAGTGTCATGAGAGTCACTCTGCCATGTCCAAACATCACAGTAGGCCATGAGCTGCCAAAGGACGGTCCTCAAGTACAGCGGAGTAGCGGTAGCAGCGAAGCACAAGCGCAAGGCAACAAGAGGCGAGGACTCGCACTGAGCACCTGAAGTACATGATCTGCACATCGGCGAGCCTGGTCATTGCAGTTGGGCATATATATAGTGCATACATCCAGCATAACATCACACCACAGGGTAAGGTGCAGTTCCACCATGCGCGGTAGAACGTAACGGCAAGCGTGAGCGGGCCAGAACAGAATGTGAAGGCAGCGGGATGCCTGAGTAAAGTACGGAAGCGCCTGTGTCCGTCATCCAGTACGATGAGCAGCCATCCATCCTCTTTCGGTGGTCTAACCCCCCTGATATGACTACAGCAGAGACTATCAGGTCCTGCATGGACCTGTGGGAGGTGTGGGGGCCGAGCTGAAGGGCAGAATGGGCGGAAAATGGCCACAGGAGGGAGTGGGCAGCTGTTATCGACGAATCCGAGCAAGCCCAAGTGGACCACTATCCAGTTCCGTAAATGTGCGGAGAACCCTTCTTCGTCGTCGTAGGTTTCAGGCATCCACGCTCTTTGAGCGGTGGGCATCCACAGGCTTAGACGGGCGGGCCTCTGTCGTACTGGACAGGCATCCATCCTCTTTGAGGGATGGGCATCTGCTGTCATAGACTCGCAGGCATCCGCGGTCTTAGACTCGCGGGGAGCGGCCGCAGCACACTCAGGAAGGTAACACTGACGAGGAGCGGCCGCAGCACACTCTTTTTGACTCGCAGAGAGCGGCCGCAGCACACTCGGACGGACGTACGCGGACGCGACTCACCGTGTCGACTGCGGGCCGCTGCCAATCGCACACGCGCATCCCAATCTCCCCCGAGCACTCGTCTGCACTGCTTCCCTCCTTCACCCGCGGACGGGAGATGCCCCTTCCCCTGTGTCGGCATGATCAGTAGGAAGAGGGCGATTGGGGATGTCGGCGAACGAGGCGGAGGCGTGAAGAGTGGTCGAGATGGTGTTGTCCAGTGGACGTCGATCTGGATGACGGGCCAGGGGAGGACGACGAGGCATCCGAGTCTGGTGCCGCCGGTGTCGCCGCAGAGAGATTGGCGGTGGCTGTATGCAGCGTGCTTGCCGATGTGCGATGTGGATCTCCCGGCCGCGAGGACGAGAGAGACGACGAGAGCGGGCGGCGGAGCGGTGTTGGCAGCACGCGGAGGTGGTGGTTCGCAGACAAGAGTCGAAGTCCAAGTCAAATCGAGCTGCTTTGATGCGCCGATCATACTGTATTTTCCCGCGCCCCCCGACGCGCGCCTATTGATGTGCCGTCAACTCTTCGAAGCGTGGCCTGTGACGCTTCAGCTCAGGCTCCAGCGACGCTTGCCGTGCACGTCGGTCTTCTCTTCTGCTGCTCTACGATGCGTCGTAGCGTATCGAGACATCTTGCCATTCACCTCGAAGGTCATCGGACCGATGAATGGCCATACCCCACGGAGCTGGCACCTCTCAGTTATTTTCATGTCGGTCCGAGGTCGAAATGGCTACAGCGTATACGAGACGACGCATGCCATTCCGTCCTAGTGTCCCTCGCACATGTGCTACCGCGCTGTGTATGCTTCCTCGTATATGCTAACGCGTCGCAGTCCTCCTAACGCCCGGTCGAACTCCCGTATAGCCTCAGCTCGATGACACTCCCCGGAGCCATGCGACGTGAGTTGTACGCCGACCTACGTCTCTTCGCGCAACCCCGCTCCCTACAAAGAACTGGTATATATGCAGCTGAGCTGCTGCGGGGCAAAGGATGACGCTTTGGTGTCCCCTCGCCGTGCAGCATGGCTACCTTCACAGGCTGGCAATGCAAGCTGCTCCTGGTCTCTCTGCTTATTTTGCCAGCGTTGTCTCTGAACTTGCCGCCCTTGGTGCCCGCGGTGCATCAGAGCTTCCTGGATGCTGGTCGTGGTTCCTTCAAACTGCCCAAGCATGTCGAAATCGTCGTGGACGAGCGGGACGCCCATTCGACGAAGGACAACGGCCTGACGCTGATTCCCCCGACCCTCCTGAACTTCTCGCAGACCTTCAAATCCGATCTGGAAATATTGTTCCCGCAGACGAGAGTGTCGCTGTCCGTAGGGGATGCGCGAAGGTCGATCCACAGCCCATCCGCTATCTCGCTCTCGCTGTCGGGCACGCTGAATCTCACCCACGCCGATGGCACTCCCACGACCGAGGGCTATGAGCTGGAAGTCTCACCCACCAATATCCGCATCACGGGCGCAGGCAGCAAAGGGGCGTTTTGGGCCACTCGCACACTGCTCCAAGGCCTTGTTCTTAACGCGGCGAGTTTCCGGCCGGGAAGATCGTGGACCAGCCTGACTGGCGTACCCGCGGGTTCATGCTCGGTAGGCCGATGTCAGGTTTATGCCAGCCGTAAGCACTCACAAACGTCGTTGGGTAGATGCAGGCAGGCAGTGGTATCCGATTGGGTTCCTCCAGGACTTGTGTACGTACGCGTCCTGGTTTAAGATCAGCGAATTCGTGAGTCGGCGCATGAGCTGCGGTGATGCTTGGTTGATGGAGCGTCTTTGACGAGCAGCACGTCCACCTTTCGGACAACGTCGCTCCGCAGAACGGAGACCACAATGTGTATGCGCGTTTCCGCCTGCGCCCCGAAGATCCAGCTCTCGCAGGGCTCACGCCCTACTTGAACGAGACGTACTTGAGGGAGGAGTTCGACGCGTTCCAGGCCGGGTGCGCAGCCCGCGGAGTTACGGTAGGAGCCCATTCTGCTCAACTACCACGCGCTTCCGTCCTCACACCACCGTCACCTCAGGTAGTGCCGGAGATAGAGTCGGTACGTGCTTCACAGCGGCCCGCTGTGCCGACAGCGCGCCCGTACGTGTTCTGACATCCGTGTCGTGAGCCTGGACACGCTTTGGTCATCACTCGATGGAAGCCCGAGCTCGCGCTCTCCACAGACCCGACACTGATCAACCTGACGGTTCCTGATGCGATCCCCACAGTCAAGTCGATATGGAAGGGTACGTCACATTCGTTTAGAATGGGGTTGCTGCCATTTCACTGACATTGTCGCCACCGAAGAGTTTTTGCCGTGGTTCCACACGAGTGAGTACATGGCCGGCATGACACCGTGAAGATGTCACTGAGTACCGGTTAATAGAGGAAGTCTCCATCGGTGCCGACGAGTACAACGCGACTCTGGCAGACGACTACAACAACTTTGTCAATGAGATGGTGGGTACATACCCCACTGGCGTTCATATCGCGTTCAATTGATGTCACATGCAGAGCGACTTCATTACGCAAGAGAGCGGCAAGACAATCCGTCTCTGGGGCACGCGAGAGCCGTCAAACCGCACGTCGGTGAGCAAGAATATCACAGTCCAGCACTGGCGAGTATTCATGTCGAGTTATACACGATCCATTATTGTATGCTGAGGTCAGACTGCAGGGACTTCATGGACGACGATCCGTCCGAGCTCATTCGGTCGGGATACAACGTCATCAACAGGTAAGCGGCCCCCGCAGTCGGCCTTGTCCCACGTTAAGGACAACGTAATGCTGACCGACGCTCACTTGGAACTGCCAGCGAAGACGCTTTCCTGTACCTCGTCATGAAGGTGAGTCGGGAGTAGTCAGTCGCGAGGCTGAGTGGGGATGACTGGCATGTTGCAGTTGGGCTTCTTCCCGCAGAGTTTGAACCAGACTCGCCTTTGGGAAGGTGCCAACGCACAGACCGGCGGGATATGGGATCCGCACGTATTCGATCAAGGTCGGCGTCGTTTCGTGATTGAGATGCTAGCTATGCAGTGCTCACTGCGGCCTCAGCGAACTCAACCAATAACCCGAACATCACGGACCCGCGACTGAAGGGCGCGATCATGGTATGTATTTCATGCGTGAATCAGCAGCCATCGACAAGGTGCTGAGGTCAAGTGTACAGGCTGCGTGGAACGACCCCGGTCCAACCGCTAGCACATTCCTTGAGGCCTTCTATGCCCTCAAGGAGGGTATCCCAGTTGTCGCAAGCGCCGCGTGGCAGGCTGCCTCTCGCCCCAACCATCTCACGCATGCACAGTTTCTCGCAGCCTTCCCGCATCTCGAGGCTGCCGCACCGGGGCAGAATCTTGACCGCCGCATCCCGAGCAAGGGCGAGGTAGTCGTCGACTACGATCTGTCACACTTCGGTGCGGCCGCATCCGGCGAAGTGCAGGATCGGAGCGGGAACGGCTACGACGCGCGTCTGGAGAATGGTGTCCTGCGCACGCGACTCGGGAGCAAGGGCCACAACTATACACTGCTCCTCCGCGCGACGATCAGCGGCGCGCCGACCGTGCTGCTCGACGGTCCAGATAATTCCTTCGGGCTACAAGCTTCGCCCGACGGAGGCCTCACGCTCGCGTTCACGTCCTCCAACATAACGTACCCGCTTTCGAACTTCACGCTTGCCTCCAAGCCGACTGGTACAGCGCATGAGATTGTGTTGACCGGGACAGAAAACGGCACCTCCGCGTTCGTCGACGGCATTCATGCAGGCCACTTCCTGGTCGCGATCAAACCGGGCGCCTTCCTCGGCTCGGACCGTCAGACAGACGTAATCGTGCCGATGGCGTTCGTAGCTCCGGTACACACCGTAGGAGGCAAAGGAGTTAAGGTGGAGAAGTTCGTGGTATGGAACGGGATACAGAATAGTACGATCATCGGGAGTGCGTAGGAGAGCCACTCATGATGGAAGTTCGCCATGCAGTGGGACGCGGAAGAATATCCGGACATGGATGACGAATACCATCGACTCCAGACTGGTGGCCATCGCTTCTAGCTTGAGGTCAGTTGAGGTCGAGACTTACCCGCAAGTGTCGACCTCTGAGTTGGACGTTCGGTTGTAGAGGGGCGGTCGGAGGGCGTGTATCGTACGACGTAACAGAGAAATGAGCTGACACGAATAATGCTGAGCGCATCGAGATGTGGTACCAGACGTTGCAAGTCGGAGTCGCGACCAGTTCATAATCGACATCCAAATTGGGGCACTTTGATGCGCCGATCACATTTTCCCGCGCCCCTCCCGACGCGCGCCTGTCGCGGTTCACGCTATGGGCGCCTACTGATCAAGGTCGGCCCAAAGCGTCGCCTCCGCTTCAGCTGCAGCAACGTCCCTCGTACACGTCGTACACTCTTCTCGCTCTGCTCTGCATCGTCGTAACAGGCTCGTCTGTGCTGCGCCGCCTTCTGCTTGCATTCATCAACCTGGACTGTCGCATCCATCTATCACACGCAGCTCGTGAGCTCCGACATCAGTCGGCCATCTCTTTCACACTCTGAGCTGCAGCTCGTTCTCCCGGACGGACTAGTACTTCATTATTACGCCACGGCAGCGTTGCACTCTGACCATCGACGTGTCGAGAGGAAGCAACATCAGCTTCTGGCCGCGTAGACTTCGCAGACGCAATTAGGCAGTTTCTGGGGTGCCTCTGGTGAGTGCTGCGCCTTCTCTCTGCATCTCCTGTCGCCGTCAGGCGTCGTGGCAATGTTTTGTGGTAGCTGTCTATGCGTGCGCGGTACGCAGTGTCTCTCGGACTGCTCGTAGTGTGCTGAGTTCCATGGCTGCCATTCATGGACACGCGGTGTGGACAGCCTAGATGCAATCATGGCGCACAGCACATTGTCAGGCCTCTGGGAAGATGGGTCCGTCGTCTCAGTAATCCTGAGCTTCTGCAGCAGTATTCGAGTCGGAATGAGTCCAAATGACAGTGTCCCTTTCTCTTGTCTTACGAGCCGCAGGAGCTTGTGGCTGCGTCAACTGGACAGAGACAGCTTGTATACTGCTGTATCGCTAACGTGTTACATTCTCGTCTAGAAATCTGCTTACCGCCACGTCGTGATTCTCTCCTGAAGATATACCCCGCAAAATACGAAGGTCACCGTGAGTGCCCGATATACCCGACCGTATGTCCTCCACATATGCAAGTACACCACTGACTTCAGTATGATGACTGCGCACAGGCGCGTCCGGCTGTCAGGACCTAGTAGAGCGGAACTACGCTATCCAATTCCAACATATAGGCGGAACCTGACTCGCGGGCTCGTGATCTAGACCTCACTATCCCCACTACAAACTCCCAGGCAAGCACGGCCTACCAATCTGATGGCTAGGCGCGAGGCACTGTTTCCTACTGGCTCCATAGGTCGCTCAGGTGTCAGTATCCAGCGCGATTCATCTCATGAAAGCTTGACTGCACATCCTCTCTTGTCTCCCCCGCTTGGTCCTTCTCCTTCCACTTCCCCGTCCACAGCGGCGACATCTGCAGTAGACGTACCTGCACTCGCTCCTGCACCAGCACCACGGTATGTGCCATATACTCCTAGACAACGGGGGACCCCGTCCCCGGCAACGACCACTACCGCAACGGGCACGACGATGCATCCAGCCACAATCCCTGATCGCGATGCAGCAAATAGACTACAGCTGATGAACTTGAAGGCTGCGGCGCAGAAGGATGGACTCGACGCGGCGAGCAGCGGTTGGCTCATTCTGGAGAGGTTCGCTCTGGAGGCCGAGCGTGCGCCTGAATGGAATGAGCTTTGGAGCTCCGTCGTAGATGGCAAGGTGAGTACCACGATGCATTGCACAAAGCACCCGGCGGGCTAATGAATCGCTGGAATTGCGTCGTTCAGGCTACCCTTCTGCTGCCCCGCGATCAACATCCGTCGAACCTGCCTGTCACGCCGGAGTTCATCAAGGACCACGTCGCCTTCTGCGATGCAAGCGCGTCCTCGAGAACTACGAGCGTCACAACTCTATCAGGGCTTCGGGGATCAATTACAGAGTATGCCCTTGATGTTCTTGAATATGTCCCTAGACGCTGATTTGAACACGGAATCGCCTTCTTTGTACCTTGGGGCACAAAAAGGAATGTGCTGAATTTCCGCTCGACTCTATCGCCGGCCTCAAAGCCGTTCCACGCACTACTCAATCCGTCAACGCGTGCCTCAGCCTACGCAGCCCTCGCACCGCTTCCCCGGCCGCTGTCGTCAACTCCGTCATCAACACCTGTCCAAGCGCATCATCTCGTTCACTCGACGCGTAACGGTCCTCCCTATCCCGCCTTCGGAGTGCATGCCCACGTAGCGAACCTTCCTCTGCCACCCAGGCCCTCCGCGCACGCGAAGGGACCCCCATTACCCCCGCGACCCGGAGCGCGACCTGGCTTGTCAGCCCCGGCAGGTAGCGGCACGAGTGCCACCGCGAGGCTATCGAATCCCTTCGCGTCTCTGTTCGGGCGCGCAAATGCAAGCTCGCCCACACCTCCGGCGAGCCCAGCAAGTGGTCCCCTACCGTTGCCTGGGGATGCGCCGTCTGCAGCAACATCAGCATCACCTGCCTCAGCCGATTCGGCCGCGCCCGCAGCCACTCCCGAACACACAACGCCGCATAATGTCCCCGCATACATAATAGGTGGCCGTGTTCAGCGTGGGCAAGTACTCGCCGGAATAGCAAGCGCTCTCAGGGGCGAGATCGAGGACGTCTTGACTAGCGAAGGCGTGCCTCCGTGGGCCAGGGAGAAGGTCATAGAATGGTCCCAGTGGCTTGCGCCGGTAGTGCCAGGCAAGTCGGCGCCCACGGTAGGTACAAGACGTGTGAGTGGTCTAGGGCCCACTGCGGGTGCCGGCCGGAAGAGTTCGGAGAGTTCGACGTTAGAGGTTGCCGGAGATCTCGTTGCCAGCGTGGGCGATGGGGGAGTTGAGGAGATCGCGCGCAGGATACAGGAGTTCTGGTACGAGCTCGAAGAGGAGGTTGGCAAACGGTGGCAGGAGGATGTCGCCAAGGAAGGACGAAAGGGGAGGAGATGGCGCAAGCATCCCAAAGCCGGAAGCGGGAGCGAGGGAGAGAGCGAGAAGGACAGAGAGGACAAGGAGGCAGAGAAAGACGCAACTGAACGTTCGGAGGAAGGCAACACAGACGAAGAGCGGGAGAGCCCCAAGTCGCTACATGTGAAGCGCGTCATGGAAGCTGTAGAGAGGACGGTTTGTTCGGTCTTCTACGACAGGTTCGTCCACATTCAATGCCAGTGGACTCGTGTGCTGACCACAACATCGCAGGTTGTTCCTACCGCCAGGGTCGGATGATGTCTCCCATGACGAAGCTCTGTCCAGTCGAATTGCTGCAGTCAATCTACTGGATCTAGGTCTTGGTCACTTGGGTGTCGAGGTTGGAAGGGCGGCGCGGGAGGTCGACGCGCTTGTGAAGGCCTGCGGCCAGAGTACGTCCTATCGTCCGCCTTACTAGCCGATGCCTGCATGTTGATGAGTATCACAACCTCAGCGCTGATGCAACTGGACTCAGTCTGCCGCGCACCCGCTGACAAAGCTGCTGTCTTGGTCTCCGTTCACAAGATCCTTGTTGGTAAGGATGTCGAGTTTAACTTACCAGACGGACTGTGTGCTAACTTGCAATACAGACGGACTTTCGAAGTTGCCTCCTTTGCGTCTGAAGGGCGAGGACGAGATGGCAGACCAGAAGACTCCAGTCGCGAGCTCATTCAACCGTCCCAAGGAGGCTGGGGATGATGAACACGACAATTCCGTCTCCCCTGCCCCTGCGGTCATTGTCTCCCCGGATGGCGAGGCTCCTGCTGCCGAGTTGCGACCCATCAGTGTGAGCGACAAGTCTGCGTTGCTCACTCCTGACAGCGCGTCTGCCAAGTCGGACTCGATACGGACGCCTTCCCCTATACTCACCATCTCACCACCGCCCGAGACCTCGTCGCGCCCATTATCTCCAGTCACCGCGCCAACCCCTGTTTCCGGCGACATTATCCTGCCGCTGATGATCTTCGCTGTGGTCAAGGCGAATCCCCCGCACCTCGTCTCGCACTTGCTCTTCACTCAGCGCTTCAGGCGTGAGCGGGCCGCTGGGGGCGAGGAGGGCTACTGCCTCATTAACCTAATGGCTGTGGCAGAATTCCTGGAGAACGTCGACCTTGCTGCGTTGGGCCTTGGAGACAGCGAGAAGATGGTTATCAGGTACGTTTGGAATATTCAGGGTTGGACACCGTTGCTTCCACCTTTGTCGCGTTGTGTAATTGCCATTACTGGCTCGCCTGCCGCTTCCCGAGTGAACGAGGCCGGGCCTCGTTCTACCCGCGAGCCTCTCTGCTCTCACCTCCTCGTTACCACCGCAGTGGCCAGGCATATTGATGTCTGCCGTCGACAGTACCGCCGAGCTCACGCCAATTCCAATCAATCGCGCCGGCTCAGAGTCGGGCTCTCCCCGTGTGGCGCAGGCGAGCTTACGAGGTCGCGTCGAGCAGCAAGTAGATGCGCTTGCGGGCTCCGCGAACAAAGTGCTCACAGGTGTCGTCGACACCTCCTTTGGCGTCCTTCGTGCGCTCCTCCCTGGGCAGACGTCAGAAGGCGTTGCTACCCCGCCTGTCGACGCAGACCAAGGTGCTGCGCCGTGGAATCTCGCACAACCTAGGTTCGGCCTCCTTCGTCGCGACACCCACTTCTCAATAGCAAGCATCGCGGCATCTCTACCCGGTCGCGCGAAGTCTCAGCCTGAGGAGTCGGGCCAGCAGATGATCGATGTGCCTTCGCGTCCTGGCTCCAGCCGCTCAATGCGTCCGGAAGAGGAGTCGCCGTCCGAAGAATCGAGCGAGGAGGAAGACGAGGACGACGAACAGGAGGAAGAGGAAGAAGGGCACGACACGAGGAGTATACGTAGCTTCGAGAGCATGATGAGCCAGCGCAGTCGACAGGCGCGGCGGAAAAAGGTGACGCGTGGAAGCGGAAGAAAGACCCTTGCGGACCGTCTGGCTAGCGTGCCCGGTCTGTCGCGATTATCTCAATCCGCCCCTGGAGATGCGCCGAAAGTGAGTTCAGCCTCTTTGCTAACAGCTACCTGGAGGCTGATGAGTTGTCGCCTAGATGTCTCCGTCAGGCTCTCGCCGGTCTTCATTGATGGTGCCATTCCATGGGCCCAGCGGTTCAAAGGTAGTGGAGTCCCCGGAGTCATCGAGGCCGCAATCACCCATCGCCATCCGCATATCACCTCCCAACAACCGCTTCTTGACGTGCACCGAGGACGACATCAAGGTGTCGGAGGTCGGCGAGCTCTTGAGGGAGTACAAGCGACTCGTAGAAGCAGTCAGGGCGATGGGTGGTTTTCACGAAGAGTGACCCTTCGTGGTTGAAGTGCTCCTGGGTAAGCACATACTGTGTGTTCATAGGCTGGACTGGTGTGGGATATCGGGACACAACCTGTAGACATCTATTCATGTACAGCACTGTGGGGGATACATTCATACAGATTGGGAGTACGGGCCCGCCTGCATGTCGTCCTCAGGGGCTGAACAACCCGGAGTTTGGTGGTGGGAGTCGGGACTGGTGGACCTGGTATGCCGTGGCTGTTGATGGTGAGTTCTCGAAGACGTTGTATACAGTGAAGGGATAGAAGACGAGGTATTGATACAGTGGTATAAGCCGCCATGGAATGGTCAGGCCTAGATGGAGAAAAAGATGGGTAAGTTACGATTACTACGATACTACTGTGTTTTGCGATTCTCGTCTCGCCTTGCGAGGGTCCTGGACCTCAATGTCCCGCAAGAGGGCTTGGACCTCCATCTTGAAGGAGTCCTATCATGTATAAAAAGAACATGCAGCGGTTGGGCGTGAGCAAGGCAAGAAATGACGATACGTGCAGTATACACACGGTCCGGTTATACTCGTTGACGAGCGGGGCGACTTGCCGCCACACCCATTTGAACTCGTCCATCATCCGTTCTCTCATAATATCGTTGGAAGTCAGGAACCTCGCGATGCGCACCTACGAACGTCAGTGGTATCCGAATGCTCCTCTGCCGGAGGAGGCGGCTCACTTGAGAGTCCTTGTTGCGAATGGCGTGGAAGTCTGCGATACTGCCAGGGAATTGCTGGTCGCGTCGCCGCTGTTCTGCCTCCTCGCGCATCCGATACATTTGCCTCTCTTGAGCAAGTTGTGTGATACTAGCCAGGTGCGCATAGTTCAAACGGTCGAGGTCGTTGTCGAAAGAGTTTGCTATGTCGAAGTTTGAGCGCGCACTTTTGTAGAATGCCTACGAAGCACGTTGAGCAAGGTTTGCTCGTACTTTCGTATTGTATCTTCCTTGGAATAGCATTGCCTCGCCATAACGAGACTGGAGACTCGGAAGCACCGTGTACTCACCTCTACAGCCGGGTCATCTATGTAAGACTTGGACTGAGATAGATCCAGCATTTCGTCGTAATAGTCTTGTGCTTGCCATTGGTATAAAGTCCTGACTTCCTCGATGTGTCGTCTTTGCTTCTCCTGGATGCGCTCTTTGATACTCGCGGACGTCTCATGCGTCTCATTGGCCTTCTTGATCTCCTCAAGCCTGGTCAGCACTACAGTCAACCTCGTCGCGCACCGGATAGGACAGCGTCACGCACCCGGGGAAAAACGTTCCTCTTAGTTCCATGATGTCTTCCACGAACTGTCGCCTCTGAATGGCATCGTGCAGCTCGCGCAGGTCTTCAGGGGACGCATTCTCGGGGTGCGCCGCCACTGCGTGCAGATTGCACTTCGCAGGAGGTGCCGCGCCGGACATCTTCATCAATGCGCGCTCTGTAAAACCATTGTGGTCCTTGTAGATCGCGCTAGGTTGCCTCCGTGAGCTGCTAGCCATAGTGCGGTCACGAGGTGGAATAGAGAACTCGAGCAAGTGGCGGAAAGCAAGCGCGCGGAACGGTCGCGCATCGAGTCGACCGCGGTCCGCGAGAGAAGCGCGCGTCATAGCTCTCACCCTCTTGCCACCAACCACCTCGGCCCTAACTCGCGTACACCATGGCGCTGCCCACGCGCGGACGTGTGATCCTCGAGACCACAGCAGGAGAAGTTGACATAGAGCTTTGGTCGAAAGTGCGTAACGAAGGCTAAGGCGACGGAGCGCGAGTGCTCAACCGACGTCTAGGAAACACCAAAGACATGCCGGAACTTCCTCGCACTCGCGATGGAAGGTGCGTCTTACCAGGACATGATACCGTGAAGTAAAGCTCACCTTGGCTCCAGGATATTACGACGGTGTCATCTTCCACCGGTGCGCGTGCTTCTGGACATGCCCACGGCGCACCTTCTCACATGTTGCAGGATCGTCCCGGACTTCTTGGTACAGACCGGTGACAGGACAGGGACAGGAGCCGGCGGAGAGTCATTCTACGGGGGTGCGTGTTCCATTGTGAATGCCGAGCCCAGACTGCAGTTGACGGGTAGCGTTCAGAGCCCTTCGAGGATGAGATCCATCCTCGCCTGCGATTCGTCCACAGAGGATTGGTGGGCATGGCGAACAACGGCACCAAGAATTCTAACGACTCGCAATTCTTCATCACTCTCAGTAAGTGTTTTTGCCCTACATATCGTACTGAACGCTTACAACTCGTCGCAGACCGCGCGGACGAGCTCAATGGGAAGCATACCCTCTTCGGACGTGTGGTCGGAGACACTATATTCAGTACGTCCCCCTCCTTACCATCGACTTCTCGTTTCTGACGACATGCAGACGTTCTAAAGATCGGCGAAATGGGTAAGCACTGTTTTTAAATTCACTTGAGCTCCAGTGTCTTAGGTCCATCCGCTAGAGATTGACGACAACGAGCGACCACTCTAGTGAGTACCCTCGCGCTCATACGCTGCAGTTCATTCATCTGACTATACTCCCAGCCCGCCGAAGATCAAGCGCATACGAATAATCGACAACCCATTCCCCGACATCGTGCCCCGTATCACTGCCGAGGAGAAACGCGCCCAGCAACGAGCACGAGAACAAGCACAACGACAACGGGAAGAAGAGCAGCGCCGGCGAGGAGCCAAGAAGTATGCCTCGGCTTATACTGCATTCATGCCACATTGTTCTGACCAGCCTGACACAACAGGGATGTGAAGCTGCTCAGCTTTGGCGGCGAGGAAGAGGCAGAAGAGGAGCCAGTCGTATTCAAGAAGAAACCAATAGTACGACCGGACCGTAAGTTCATATGGAACGCACTTTTTTGGGATACGGTACTAACGAGGCTCTGATAGTCGTGGACAATCCTGAGCTGCCTGCAACGATCTCAGCAGTGATCCCGGAACCGCCGGCGCCAAAAGCGAAGGAGAAGCCTCCAAAGCGAGACCGTACAGAGGAGCCGGAGAGTCGACCTGTCAGTTTTCTCAACAGTATACCTAATCATGAAGTGCTGACGGTTGCGATAGTCTGAGAAGAAGTCTAAGAAAGAGAAGGATGAGAGTGATATTACCAAAATCCGAGAGCAACATGAGCGCGAAAAGGCCGCGCAGAGGTATGTGCCATTCTAACATCCGCACCATGCAGCACTGACCATACTCCGACAGTAACTCACGGAAGACGGAGATCGAGAAGATGGAGGCCGAAATCCGCAAGCTCACCCGTCGCGGCGAAGAGAGCGATGAAGAGCCCGTGAAGAAGAAGCCGAAGAAGTCGCTGCTCGAGGAGGAGATGGCGAAGTACGCGAAGGCGCGCGGGGTGCACAAGAAGGGCAAGGGCAAGAAGGACGAGGGCGACGTGCTCGCCGCGCTCAACAACTTCCGCAACAAGCTGAAGAGCACTGCCGTCGAGGATTCGCCGCCGCCTGAGCAGCAGGAGCAGCCGGGGGGAGAGAGCGGCGAAGGCAATGGGGAGCCGAAACCACCTGGAGAAGAGGAAGGTATGGAGGTGGACAACGATACAGGCTTCTTGGGCCATGCGTTGCATTTCCCGAAGGGGAACGAGGAGGAGGTCGCGAAGGCGGAGAGGGAGTACGAGGTTATCGACCCCAGAGCCAGAGGCGCGCGGGCCAGGGAGGAGGAGCGCGAGCGAAAGCGCGCTATGAAGGCCAAGGATATCACCGGAGGACGAGGTTTCCGCAGGTAGCCGCCACCCTTCCGTTCACCCTTCTAACCATGCATTGCTGTATATCATCTGTACATTGCCACTCATATCGTCTTATGCTTCCTACCTGCTCGCCGCGCGTGCGATCTAGATGTACAAGTGCGAGTTCCTCACCCGCTCGTCGAGGTCCTCCCATAATCTCTGGAGCGGCCTGTCCGTACCCTTCGCATACGGCTCGATGCGCATCCACAGCTCCTCCGCGACCGCGTCCTTCTCCCTATCCGCATCCACAGCGAACCAGCGAGAGCCGTCGCCCATCTCGACGCCGATCCGCTCAAAGACGTGCTCCACTCGCTCCTGCATGTCCGCGTTTTCGTAGCGCTCGGCGCCGTACCCGCCACGCTCGCGCGCCTTCTCGGGAGAGACGTCGAGGAACAGGGTGAGGTCGGGCGCGGGCAGGCCGATGTCGGGAGCGCGGCACCATTCGTATGACATCGTGGGCTTGTTCTTGGCGGCAGAGAAGGCGATCCCGGAGAAGGCGTACCGGTCGCAGATCACGGTGGTGCCTGCGTTGAGGGACTCAATGATGGACGGTCTGCGTAAGGATCATGAGCCTCTAGGCTGTCGGTGTAGTATAGGTCGCGATGAACGTACGCAAGCTCCCATCGGTTGGCGGAAAAGAGGAGGTGGATGGCGTGGTCGTCCATCTCGGACTCGGAACGCAGATACGAGTCGATCATTTTACCGATAGGTGTTGTGCGGTCTTCACATGCAGCAAAATTAGAAGGCGATACTTCATGAATCCGGAACGCTACTCACTTACCAGGGAATTTGACGAGTCTGACCGGGAGCCCCGCCGCCTTGAAGCGTTGTTCGAGGAGAGTAGTCTGCGTGCTCTTGCCGGACCTATCCAGGCCTTCAATCACAATCAGGGCCCCTCTTGTTTTCCGCTCAGACATAGTGTTGGACAAGTTGTTTGCGGGTAGGTCAGAAAGGAGATGGAGGTATATGCGAGAAAGACGCGTACGCGATCATCGACGACGCGTCGCGGGGCTCCGTTCCGCTCGGAGCGCCCATTTCACTTCGAGTCCGTGACGCCGGGCGAGCTGCGACCGCTCTCCATTCACTACCGCCATGACGGGCTCGTGAGTAAGTGCGCGGACCCAAGCATATACACTTGTCTAACGCTAGTCTCATGGTGCAAGAATCCAGCGCAGGAAGGTTGCGACAGTCGTACCATGTCGTTCAATGCTCGCCTCCCGTCCCAATCGTCCGCGACGCACCGCGGACGGCCGTCTTACAGGAACTCGCGTCCTCCAGCCCGCGGTGCGGCCGTCAAGACGGAGGATGCGCAGCCAAATGAGCTGCTCAACAAACGCAATGTTTCCGGACCTCCTGTGATTCGTACGTCCGCACCACTCCCCAGGACTCGTGGCAGAGGCGCTCCGCCATCCAGCAACGGTCGGAGACAGGTTCCTCAACAAGCAGGACCATATGCTCCGGCCCCCGACGCAGCCAGCAATGACAACTGGAGCCAACGGGCTAATCTGCCGCCAGCGCGTGCGCGCGATGAACCGCCTGGGCTGCGTCCACACACGAAGCCCCAGCCTAGGGTGAACTATGCACGAGACCTCCATACGCAACCTGCTTCGCCTCCGGGCTCGCGCTCCCCAAATGTACACTCAAAACACGCTCGGTACGATAGCTCGCTTGCTCCGGTACGTGTTAGCGATTGCTCGCATCGCCGTCAAGCTCGTCAGTCGGCCCTGACTACGGGTGACAGCCTCGCACGGAGCGCTGGTCCGCTCCTGGACCATCCAGGGACGCGCAGCGTTCCTTCGCCGCCCCGTCCATGTACAGCAGAGAGTCTGCTCTATCCGACCGATACCTCTCCACGGCCGACGATCTCCCGGCAAGCTCGCCGGTATTGGATGAGCTACGTCCTCCCGCAATAGGTGCAGCATCACGAACCATACCACCGCTGCCCAAGACCCAGCCTCTCCCGTCGAAGACGAGGGACCTCCCTCCACACATGGGTGCGGCAAGGATTCGCAGCACTCCGAGCGTAGCTTCTCGGATGCCTTCGCCTCGATCTCATAGTCCAGCGTCAGACCGGCCTTCGAGCCTTCCCACTCCCAAGAACTCGTGCATGTCCTCGTACGATACCGCGTCGGGAAGCTCCACGCAGGTACCTCTCAAGGCAGGCGACCCCTCAAGAGCTTCTTCTGCTTCTGCATCAGACTTGCTGCTGTCCGATCTGACCCAAGGTATCCCTGCGGGTACGAGGGCTGCGCTGTCGCGCCGTGACGCACCTCCTCTGAAGCGTCGTAGGATCTCGCCACCGGGTCCGTCTTCGAATTCGCTCTCAGCGCCTCCCCCTGGTCCTGAGCCTCTTCTCGCTACCGCTACAAGTAGAGATGCCGCGCGCACTATGTCTCCACGGAGCCCCGTAATACAACCCCGACCTACAGAGATGGCAGCAGCCTCTCCGATAGTCAAACGGGAACGAAGTCCCTCCCCTATGATTGACGACGCCTCAGCCCCACGCCTCGTCACCGAGGGATGTGTCCGTATTGCCCCCTTGCCTCCTGAATGCAGGACTACACGTCCGGGGTATAAGGCTGCTCGTCAGGCATGGACAGGGAGGGAGGTGAAGAAGCTGCGCGAACTGGGCCTGCAACCTACGCGCGTGTTCGTCCGGTAAGTCGGTCTGGTCATACACTCATGTGCGCTGGACTGTATAGCTGATGAGATAGCGCGAGTTCAGTGAGGATGGGATGGTCATCGACTGGTGTGTACATTTCTGCTTACTCGTACGGAGGATACTGAACGTGTGATATACTTCAGGAAGAGCAACATCCCTGTTATGTCCGACACCCTCCGTCCACCGCCTCCTGACACCAGCCAAGTGGAACCTACCGGTACAGGTGTTGAACCTGCCCGCCCTGCGAAGAAGGCCAAGCGCACGGATGCGTCGACCAGCCAAATCACCTCGACAACAGAGGTTGAGGATGCCCGTACTGTCGACTACGGAGAGGCACATGCGTTGTCTCCGCAATCTGACCAGCCTGGCGCGGCTACAGAACGGGTGATACCTACACCCGGCCAGACCATCTGGAAACGCATCCTCCCTCCACCTAGACCTCGTCCATTGAACAATCGCAATGCGGGGAGGTCACTTCCTACCACGTCTAACCCTGCACCAGTCCAACTTCCACCAGTTGTCGTGCAGCCATCAACGCCCAGCATCGCTGCAGATGAGACTGCCTCAGTCACCAGCGTGCACCCCGACGTAGAGATCATCGACCTCACGAAGGACGAAGACGACAATGGGACAGCTTATAGGGAGGAGCGCCATGAAGCTCGTCCGCCTCTTGCTCCGCCACCGCCCGACGTAGTCATGCCTAGTGCTCCTGCTTCGTCAACCCCGAAGGCCGTCCCCCATCCTCGCAGGCCAACACTATCCCAGCCGGCTCCTCCCGCCATTATTTCCTCTCAGTCGGTGCAGGTACCCGGGCGTGATCGGGGAAGCACACCGAGCGGTGCTGCTGCATACGCACCCGAGGTCGAGGTCACCGTCAATCTCGACGAGTTACAAGCTGCTGCGGTCGAATTCTTACAACGGTTCGTCGCCTCACTTCGCGTTTGCGCACTGCACAGACTCGGGGTAATCATGCGTCGATATATGACTGTTCTCTAGCTACCTCCGTGCGTTCCTCCAAGACCGCTCAACGCTCGCCAGCGCGTACTCTCGGGCCGCATCCTTCTCCGTACAAACCCTTCCGTCACCCTCTCACGACAGTTCACCCGCGAGCACTCGCGCCGTTCCACCGCCGCCAACATACCACAGCGGGCGCATCGAGATCATCGCGGCTCTGCTCGATCTCCCGGATAACGAGACGCTCTGCGCGGTACCTGACGCCAACGGCGTCCAACCGATGGTGCAATGGGACTTTCTTCATGCGAAAGAGGCTGGCGACACCCTCTTGATATGCTACGCTACTGCGAACGCTGCAGGCCGCGCCGAAAGCAGTGGTAAGGGGAAAGCGCGAGCAGTGGAGGGCTCGTCGTGGAGTGGACATGCGGCTTGCGAGCAGCGCTTCATACTTCGGCCGAAGGAGTGGGACGAGGAGGACCGGTGAGTGTCGCCCCTAGAATGTCTCAATGGCGTCCAGTGTATTGACTGGGTCGTCCTAGGTCCACGCCCGGACTGTGGCCGCTGGTCGCGGTGGCGCACCAGATGCTGTTCAGGTCGCTGCCGCCTTGACGTGAGCGGCGGCTTTCTTGTGGTTTGGCACAGGTTTGGCTCTGAATAACTGCGTCGTTGCTCTGTGATTGCTATCGTCTGCTCTCAAACCTGTTACTATATACAAGTAAATTGCCCGCAAGAGCTTGCCTGCCTCCTTGGCGGTCGCTCCGACGCACATTCGTGCCGCCGCGTTCAGTTCACGCATTCTCGGCGCCTGACAGTGAGGCGATGTACTAATCCTGGGGGGAGAGGTACGGATGCATTCCGCCGATTCTAGAACGTACACACTACGCAAGAGGTGAGACCATATAGGAAAGAGCGGCGGGAGGGTGACGACAGCGGATATAGGATCGAGGAAACCAAGTGAGAAACGATGGTGGCGATGATGGTGGTGGTGGTGGTGGTGGTATTCAAACATTCGCGGGTCCATTAATATACTAGCCAAAGGAGAGGTGGTGGTCATAGAAGAGAAGACGCTTGAACACTGCACGAGGCACAACCTTGAGCCTACACTGCCGCCCGTCCCACCCAGCACGTCCACGTTCACGGCACGGCCCAGGTGACAGGGCCGAGAGACGAGGACTGCGAGCGTACTGCGGGAACAGCGGTTGCAGCGCGACAGAAAGCATCAAGGGGAAGTGCAGTGCAGCCGCGGTCAGTTGCTCGACGACATGCGCGACACGACGAGCGCGAGCGCGAGGATGACGCCCCAGCGCCACTTCTCCCAGACCATCTGGCGCAGGGACGCTGCCCAGCTCGGCGCTGCACCGTTCGCGCCGTCGCCCGCCGACGAAGGAACGCCACTGTTAGGCGTTCGCGCCACCGCCTGGTCGTCTGCTAAAGGCCTGGGCTTGGCGGCTCGCGAGTCAGGTACGGCGGTAGGCGCTCTCGCTGTAGAAGCCGAGGCTGAGGGGGCGGCGGGGGCTGGGGCGGGAGCGACACCCCGCTCCTTCTGCGCCATGTTGGGCACGTCGCGCGGCGTGGGCGTGCAGTACTGCGTGGAGAGGGTGATCAGCACGCGGCCAGGTCAGTACATACGGCTTTCAATGGGTAAGCGGGACGGCGCTGGCGTCTATCATATCGCGGTCGTGAGACGTCGCAGATGAGACGATGCACGAGCTCGCGGATGCCCGGCCGTCCCGCATTGCAGATGGACGTCGGGATCGAGAGAAGCACTAGAAATAGGAGACGTACATCGGGGAATGCTTCTCGGAATCGCTTGGACTGAAGGTTCCACGAATGGCTACGGGCAGCGTAGGTGCGCTTCTCCGCGTCGGTAGTGGTGACCGATCCCGTCGTCATCTCGTCCGAGAGCATGAAGGAGAGGAGGCCGGTCAAACTGTGGGGCACACGTTCAGTTACGAACCGGACCGAGTACTGGGTGGGGAGCGTGGGACGCACATCGTTGCTACACTCCATGCGGGATTCCACTGTCAAGCGACGCGGACACACGAGGTGAGGGGGTCAAGCAGGAGATGCGCAGAATGGACGGAACTCACGGAGCCAGGATGGAAGTCGGACATGGAGAAGCAGATCTTCTTGTCTGGTTGGAAGCGACCAGACGGGGTAAACATCTGACATTTCCCGATCCACTCGGTCAACACACTGCCGGCATGCGCAGACATAACAGATGGCGCACCTTGATACCTGGAGGCTTAAACGGATACTCGGACGGGAACAATAGGACGCCGTGGTACTCCCCTCCAGCGTATGGAGAATCCGGGGGACCGCGCTACGGCGAGTTAGAACTCGGACGAGTAGCACAGCATCAGGAACGACGTACGATGATGTAGTTCCCTACGTGAGTAGTCATTAGCCCACTAAAACGCTCTATATGTTACCTGTACTCACAGGTCAAGATGTTCTTCTCGTCCGGAGCGGCCCAAACGAACGGAGGAGGCTCCTTCTGCATGGCGATGTACTCCTTGCTGAGCTGAGCGCCTGATGAGCCGCATTCGCACAGAGTCCAGTGGAGATAGGACGCACTCGCTTGTACGCTGCCTTGGATGCCATGTCGGTGTTCTATCGGTAGACTGAGGAGGGAGGTAGGAAGGTGGCGGAGGGAGAGGAGGTGGTGGTAGAAGTGAAGCTTTGTGTTAGAGCGGGAGCTGGGGGCCGCTGCTGCAGAGCCATGTGGCTCACGTGGCTCGAACTTACATAGAGACGGCGACAAAACAAGCGACGCCTTCCTCTCTTGTTCACTTTCCCTCTCGTCCTTGTCCCCGCATTGGTCAAACAGCATCTGCTCAAAGGCGGCCACTGTCGAAATTGCCGGTCAACTTTTGTTCTGCGCCCGCTCCTCAGCCTCATCTGGTCCTCTGTTCCTTATGATCCCGCCGGCACGCAGATGGCTGTCAAGGCCTTCTACAGGGCCCGCCGTATGCTGGTTTTTGGAGTAGCTTCTCCCCTGGGTCTACCAACCGTATGGGCTCCTTTATGCGATGTATGTGTGTGCATTCTCCGATCTGAGCTGGTGTCGCTGGATTTGCGCTCAGAGCCAGGGTCTGGTCAGACAAGTTCTCGATGGCATCCCCTCTCGGCAAACGTCTCGTTACCGACCGGCGACTGCTTTAGTGTCCGGATGCACCTACGTGGGCCTATGCTGTTACTGCGAACTACCAGGCTTGCCTCAGCATGATATCTTTCTCTCTGTCTCGTGAAATCCCCGGTGCCGAATTCACTATATCATGAAGCTGTGAATCCATGCTTGCTGACGAAGTATCAAGCCCATCTGCCACTTTGGATAGCGGATGTATCATGCGAACCGCTCACCAGGCGCCCCCACTGCACTTATGACAAGGCTGCGTTCCGGGCTTCATCTATCGACACTACGCGAGTAGTATTCAATCGAGTCGAGGTGAGCCGCTCCCTCCTCTGCCTACGACAATGTGAGCCGATTACAGTACACATGCTTCTGTTATACAGCAGTCACATCGTCAACTTCTGGCCTCAGTGCATAGACCGTGCGCCGGGCGAACGATTCAGCTCACTGCGCCCCCTCAAGCGCATGTGGTTGTTACTTTCCCTTTTCATGATTCTCATGCCCTCCGACGATGAGCTACAAGCAAGCGGTCACCATACGACCATGGATACATCGCTACCAATTGCCATACTCAGCGTACTGGAACTGGTGCATCGGCATTCCAGATTGTTCATCGTACGCATCAAGATGTTTGACCCGACGGGTCACCAGATCATCAACGCAGGCGTGCACTTATGCCCTACGTCACCGCAACCTATTGCACCATCCACGTAGCCGGTTTGGAGGGTTGGACCGCCCTGTTCGAGCGCAAGTCTCAGCCCTCGACCAGCGATCCGTCCGAAGCAGTCGATGGGATAGGTGTTTCGCGGAGGGCATCCTCCTGTGCAGCACAACTCAAAAACTCTCGTGTCGGTTCTGCTCACAAGACCCGGTCTAACGATGATCGACGCGCAAACAACCCACAAATCTTTGCGTGCCAAGCGAGTGGAGGTGCGGATGTGCTTGGGAGCGTCAGGAATGTAAAGCGAGCCGCGCGGTGCCTTGAATCGGGAGATGATATTTTCCAATGACAGCGCAGGTTTACGAGAGGTTTCTGAGGCCTAACCCCGACTTGGTACGATGCGGCAAGTTTGGCCGCAGTTCCTGCCATCCATGTATTCTACGGACTGCAGGGGTAGGGCGAGACATCCGTCGAATGAATTATAGCTACCACTGGCGAGACATAGGCACAAGGGGAAGGGGGGAGGTAACTGGGTCGTACACGGGTCCCAGCCCCGCAGAGCGGAGACTCAAAGGAGTTCTGATGTGAGAGCGTGCTGAGTGTGTCGGAGTGCGAATGTGCCGATGGCCGGAGGGCGGACTGGGAGAGCGGCAGGGGCCGAGTGGACCGAAAGAAGGGCTGAGGACGGCTGCTGCTGAGCGTGTTGCATAACGCAGCCGCTAACAAGCCCAAGCCTCGCTCGTCCTCCCTCCTCATCTCGTCCTCGGTCATCCCTCCGTCCTCCTCTTTCTTCTCCCCAACGTCCGCCACGACGTCTATCGCGGGTACGTGCTCTCGGCGTGCGACCCCCCGGCCGGTCTGATCAAGTGCGCTCCGCCCGTAGCACGCAATGCAGCCCTCCCAGCTAGAGATTGAACGCGAGGTCGAAGCCCTTCGGGACCTCAGGCGGAGGTCGACCGCCCAGGGAGGCCCAGGGTCTCTCATCCTCGACCCCGATCTTCCCAGCGAGACCTCGCAAGCCCAGGCGGCGTACTGGTCGCCTCCCGACGACTCCAGCAGCAGCTCGCACGACAGCCATTCCGAGCACAGTTCCGTCGCCGCGCAGGACGATCCGTTCCATCTCTTCTGGGTACCCGCTCGCCTCCACCCAGAGCTCGCACCGAAGGAGTTCAAGGAGTTCCTGAAGGAGCATGCGCGCGCCGCTCCTGACGGGACTGCCCCTGCGCCGGAGCGCTCCAACTCCGTGGGCTCTGTCGGGCTGGGGCGCAAGAAGTCGATGCTCAGCAGGCAGTACGATCCGGCTGCCCATCCCGATGCTGCAGAAAAGGACGAGAGGGTCGTGCCCCTCCGCCGCAACCGCACAAGCATATATGCCAACGTGCCGCAGTTGACCATCAGCGATCTGCAAAAGCTGGAGGAGCTGGCGGAGGAGGCGTCCAAGAGCGACGATCCTTCGAGGCTGCGGAGTGTTCTGAGGAGGAGTCTCAGTCTGAACATCGCTCCTTCTGGTACGTCTTCTCCCTCATCCGGTCCGCCCATGGCGCCGACCTCTTTGTGCAGTCATCGACCAGATGGACGATATCCGCGATCCTGGCGAGGATGTAGACTCGCCGATCATCGTCCCACCGCCGAATCTGGCACTGAAGCGTACAGCACGCACTAAGATCCGCAAGCATGGGACGGGCGAGGGTGCGCACCGCTTCACGACCACTCGCAGTCGGAGAAAATCTCTCGGGCGAGCGGCGACGATGGAGCCCCGCACCTCCAGCGATCTTTCCTCTAGCGATCATGGTGACGTGGATACGATCCGGCGCGTTAGTCGTCCGTCAGACAGTATTCCAGAGATACCGCCACTGCCGAGGCCAGAGTCGTATAGCGTCGAAGCCGCTATATACGACGCCTATGCGCAAGAAGAGACAGAGCGGGATGGGCTGGTGGAGTCCCCACCGCTCTCGAGAAGCCCTGAGATTGTCACGGAACTCGTCGCAGACGAGACCCCTGTCGCACACGAGCCCGAACCCGAACCGACGCCTACACCTACACCCATCGCCCCCGTCCTTCACCATCCGCAACCGCAACGAGCCCTCGCACCTCCGTCCTCCACAGAGTCCCCCATACCCCAACGAACTCCTTCTCCTTCGACACCCGATCTCACGACATCACCATCCACTTCCGAGAGCGTACACCAGTCACGCCCGCCGCTGCAAGGCACACCGCCATACCACCCGCCCTCGCCCAGCCCTTCAGAACGCTCCGAGCACCGACGCGAGAAGGACAAGAAAGGGCTGTTCGGCAAATGGGGCGGCGACAAGAGCAGCAAGAAGCACAAGGAGAAGGAGAAGGAGCACCGCGAGCGCGAAAAGGAGAAGGAGGGCGGCTTCTTCGGGTCTCTTTTCGGCTCGAAGAAGAAGCAGGAAGAGCCCCAGTCGCTAGCAAACAACACCGCTGGTCGGGAGGCGGCTGTGGCCCTGCTCGGCGCCTCCAAGTCCTCGAAGAGCTACGTCCCGCCGCCATCACCACAGCTCGGGATGTATGCGCGCTACCCGATCCACGTCGAACGCGCCATCTACCGCCTCAGTCATATCAAGCTTGCAAATCCCCGGCGACCGCTCTACGAGCAGGTCCTCATCAGCAACCTCATGTTCTGGTACCTCGGTGTCATTAACAAAACCCAGAACCAGGGCCAGGGCCAGGGCCAGAACGGTGCCGCGACCCCCCAGCCCGGGACTGCTGCCGGACCGTCCGCTGCGGAGAAGGAGCGCGCGGAACAAGAGAGGAAAGAGCGGGAGGAGAGGGAGCGCGCGGAACGGGAACGCGAGAAGGCAGAGAAGAAGGAGAGCCAGAAGCGCGGGAGCCTCACAAAGCCTGCAGCCAGCGGAACCCCTGGGTCGAGTGTGCGGAGAGCAGAGACGCCGGTACGAGGGCCACAGTACGAGTTGCAGCATCGTGCGATGGAGCAAGGGTACGGCGGGTATAGTCAGCCACCGGGTGCGGGACCGCCACCCGTGCGGACGTCTTCTGCACCTCCACTACCAATGCAGAACCCGCCTCGATCGCCCCCGAACACCTCGCAGTATTCCGTGCAACTCGTCCAGCCTCAGCCAAGGCCGGCAAACTCGCCTGGTAGCTCGAGCAACCAATACTACGAAGTCGGGGAATCGTCGACACTGTCGCTGCAGCAATACCCTCTCGTCGTCACAGGCGCACCACAATTGCCACCGGGAGCGATGCCCCCAGTCGCGGTTGAGCAGACATGGATTGCGGGTTCCAATCCGCCAGCATTGGCCCTGAACCATTCCTCCACCTCTCCCCCTCCACGATCGGGCTCACCGCCAGCGTCGCCACCTTCCCCCGCGTCGGCATCGCGGCGACCACGATCGCCCCCATCGAATAACCGCTACACCGCCGCGCAGGAGAAGCAACCATATAGCGGTGTCGGCGCTGGTGGTGGTGCGAGGCTCCCGGGTCGGTCGTTATCGGCGACGGCCGCTCCTGCGCAGCCCATGGCACCGATGAACGGGAAGGTCAAGAAGGTGATGAGCGCGCACGCTGTAGCCCCACGGCAGTCGAGCGAGGACGAAGACGTCCCGCTCGCAGTGTGGCAACAACAGCAATGGAGAAGAGAGTTCTGAACGGTCGGTTGCTTTCCCGTCTTCGCTGTACATTCTTCGTTGTGGAACGTTGTGCACTCATTAATTGTCTCTCCACCGACTCCTCTCACCCCCTCCATGTGCGCTTGCCTACCATCTACGGCGTCGGTCTTCGTCTAGACTTTTGTGCACCAAGTAATCGTTTTGCGCTTCCGTCACTCCGCACCATGCACTGTCCCACTATCTACGCAACCATCCAACCATCCACCCATCCACCCATCCATCCCATCAGCCCCATCAGCCCACAACACTCTTCCCGCATGCATAAGCCTTGTTCGCCCTGCCCCATTCCTGGACTGTCTCATCCCACCACCCATGCCGCACAGATACATCGCATCTCTGTCGATCACAAGTACTTAATCCGCCCAGGTTGGAAAGCTGCGCGCTCCTGGGCCACTGGTACCCCGCCGTCCTCCTCACACCCTTCCTTTTGTCGCGCATATCGTTTTGCCTCGAGGACTCTTCGGATGCTGCTACTACGAACTACCGTACTATATTACGTTCTGCCACGATTCATTCTTTCCAGGCTTGACTTGCTGTGATCGGTTGCCTCTTGCATTGTTGCGCGCAACGCTGAAGAAGTCACCGGGACGTCAGACTCATCCAGCCAGTCCCGCTCCCCCTGAGTATGTATGATACAGCATAGAGGCAGATAGAGGCCCGTTGTATGTCAGCAAGAACTGCGCCTGCGGCCGTTCGCTTCCTGAGGTTCTCACCGCGTCCAGTGTGACATGCTTGTGACATGCTGACCATTTGTCACGGCGTTGAGTGCACTGTTTGCCAAGTTCCAGCGCCCGGGCCTGCCAGTGGAGCCTGGCTGTTTGCCTGGTATGCACTTCTCCTGTACCAGAGAGCGACACAACGATACTAACATGGATACAGAGCGAGATACCCACACGATCAATTGAGCTTCTCCCGAGAGAGATAGTACCTAACTTGAAAGTCAAGCCTTGGGCCCCAGGAGCTACCGTGACTACATGTACCATGGCCCTCACGACTCGCCAGCGGCGTTGATTGAAGCTTTGCCTCACGCTCGGTGCAATCATCCTGCGTCTACAGAGCGGAGGTTCCATGCGATGGAGTCCCTAGCTTCACGGCCTCATGATTGCGCTACGCCCTTCTTTGATGAGGTGCTCTGCCCCGCTGGTGAGCGCATTTCTGCTCACGGGTATTCCCTCCGTACACACATTCGGCAGAACAGAAGCAGCGTTAATTTAGCAGACACATGTGTGCGGCTCACCTGGTGGTGTGGGAAGGCGGAGAAACGACCGACCCCATCGACAGCGCTGCATCGCTCGTCGCTCGATAATCGTGCGATACCGCTATATTTAGGTCGAAGGTATGGACCTCAGTGTTGTCGCTGCGTCTAACGGATTGCTTTGCTGGGACATTCCCTAGGGCCACACTGTCGAGGGGACGAGTGTTCGTCTCGATGTCCACAGCTACGATGGAGAGACGTATACGTTCGTCTCAGGACTGCACGCTATCGCAGACAACCCGCCGAATGCGACTTGCGAAGAGACCGAAGGTTTGCCCGTACCCTCCGCATAGCTGTCCTGTTACTATAGGATGACTTGGGTGGGTCTTCGTAGGACCGGCGCGTTTGCAAACATATATCACAGGGGCACGCTGGAAGCTCAGATGCCTGCATCCAGGGAGCATGGACGTGATTTCGAAGCAGGCGATAAGAGCGAAGAGCTCTAACAGCTCAGATAAGCCAGCTCTGGACTCAACGCTCACCCTTCCCCTTCCGACCCGACAGATGACTTCGCACGTCCCGCTCGGACCTCACGAGGACTTCTTGCCCATCCCTGCCGTTATCACGACCGAAGCGTGCAATCCTTCCTATAAGGATCCAAGCTGCAGCTGTTCGTGAAGCACCCCACCAACCATGTCTCTCGAAACTTGTCCAAAGGTGGTGCGTCTGGCACCTGCGCAGGCATACGAGAAGGCGCATGCAGCGGATGGTTCCGATGAGCTGCCTGCTGGGGAGGCCCTCTCTTTCACGATCCCGGAGGATCATGTCGATAACCCCGCTGCGACTGTCAAGAAGGCTTACGGAAGCGCAGATGCTCACTGGCGCGATAGACTTGCGAGCGTGGATGATCTGGTCAGTGTGCGGGATGTGAAAATGTCCTCCCCAAAGTGAGCTATTTTCTCTCATATGGAAGCGACTACTCGGACTGACATCGACCGTCTTAGCTACAAAGCGCAGAACCCCAGAGTGAGTACCATGCCGACATGTTTTCTCTGAATGCTGAACAACCTCCAGAATTACGACTTCGCGCGGTATGTGTTGCCCGTCAGTGAAGCGGAGATCAAGGAACAAGCGTGGAGAAAATTTCGAGCAAATGCAGACGACCCTCCTTCCCCCTCCTCAGTTAGTGGGTCGTCACTTTCGGAGTCTTCGGGTACTACGTTGGCCTCGAGCGACAGCTCTGCGTCCGTTCCGAACGCTATAGAGAAGTCCAAGGACCTCGGCGAAGCAGATATATTCATGCATAGGGTCATGGAGGAGTTTCGGGCTGTCAGGTCATTCACGAGTAACCCGGGTCTGCCGAAGGGCTACCTCAGGCCATTGGATGGTGATGCTCTGGAGCAGCTTGAAAGCCGGCTCAGTATGGACGACCAGTACGTGATACGTTTCCCCGCTTGGAAGACACGCTAGAGTATTTGAGCGCCGCCTATTGCAGAGACACTCCTGACTCCTGGATACCCCGCTCTCCCGAACTGCGTCGCCTCACAGGTAAACATCCCCTGAATGCTGAACCCGATCTCTTGCGGCTCTACGAGGCGGGTATGATCACGCCGACGAGGTACGCCCGGGGATCGTCACCTCTCCACATCTTCTCTGCCTGTGACTCATTCCCTGCTCAGACTTCACTTCGTCCGCAACCATGCTGCCGTGCCTCAGCTGCATTGGGAGACCTATAGGGTGTCAATGTACTCTGATCCTCCAGACCTGGTTTCGAAGCCAAGGGATTGGACAATGGACGAGCTCACGTCCGGTGCATTCAAGGTCATCGAGATTCCAGTGACTTTGGGTTGTGATGGCAGTCAGTACACACCGATGTGCTGACCGTTCCGTGGTCACTTAGCCTCTCACAGATCGTCGGAGAGAGGTCAACATGGTGAAACGAACGGTCGGGTTCAACTGGACGGCGTCCGGAGTGTCCACTGCCCTTTGGCGTGGCGTCTTTGTGCGCGATGTTCTTCTAGCGTGTGGACTGCGCGAGACTCCTGAGAACGAACGCTGGTAGGCCTCCCAGTACACTGCTCTGTCTCATTTTGCTTGATGCGTTGAGATGCGATAGGCATCTGAACTTCGAAGGCGCCGATCGGCCATCCTCGGGGCCGTACGCAACCTCCATACCACTTAGCCACGCCATGGATCCGACCAACGACGTGATGCTGGCGTTCGGCATGAACGGGCGTGTACTTCATCCTGACCACGGTTATGTGAGTTCGTTACATGGCGCCATTATGACCGCGGCTGCTCACCCTGAGACTTGATAGCCACTACGTGTAATCATCCCGGTGCGTTCTCTTGCTCCGAGGTGAAGTATGGCATAGAGGCTGAAAATTGTGTGCAGGGTTACGTAGGCGGTCGCCAGATCAAATGGCTAAAGAAGGTACATGTTGGATGAAGATACCGGAGGCCGGCGATCTCACGAAGAACTCCAATAGATCTGGGTCACGAAGGAACCCAACAAGTCGCACTACCGTGAGCACCCAACCACTAAATTCTCACTCTGTTCGCTATGTTCATTCGTGTCCAGACATCTGGGATAACAAGGTGGTCCCCTCATTCATCGATTCAAAGACCCACCCACTCGCGAAGGTCTACTTCGGCGATGAAAGCACTGCTTGCTGGGAACAGGTAAGGGGGGCTTACATGTTGCAGAGACCAACAATCTCACATGTATTCACAGATACTGCAGTCGATCATCTGCAGACCAGCCCACGAGGAGCGTATACCTATCCCAGACGAGAGCTCGCTCGAGGGGACGTACACAGTCCAAGGGTTTGCGTTCAACGGCGGTGGGGACCGCATCGAGCGCGTTGAACTCAGTTTGGATGGAGGCAAAACCTGGAGATGGTGTTTCCGTCACTTCTTAGACTCTCCTCTGAGGTGCGCTCATGTTCGTCTCCCCGTAAAGCGAGTGTATTGATCTTGCTTGTATGTCAGGCATGGCTCCAAGTATTGGGCATGGTTGTTCTGGTATATGGCGTTCCTGATTCTCTCTCAATCACGAGCTTACTCTTTCGCCACCAAGGTCTTGCGATGTGAAGCTGAGGGAACTCGTCAATGCGTTCGAGATCATCGTGCGTGCTCAAGACAACAAGAAGATGTATCAGCCTGAGCATATCACCTGGTGAGTGAAGTCTGTGCGTAGCCGTTCATCTCGCGCTCACATCAGTGCCGAAAGGACGCTGACGGTTAGTCCTGAGCATCGGCAACTTGTCCTGGCAAGCTGATGACATCCATACTGTCGGTCCTAGGGCATGATGAAGTAGGTGGTGTCATTTCGACATGGTATGCATGCTGGACGGATACTACTAGCAACTCCTGGTACCGCGTTCGACCCAACATCATCCATGACTCGGAAGCCTCTACACGCACCGTCCGCTTCGCGCACCCCGTGGCGCCTCTGGACGAGGAAGGCGGCTGGATGGTGTCCACGGAACCTGCAAGGACAGAGAGCACCATTGACGCAAGTACTGCTCTCCGGACCTTTTCGCTTGAAGAGATAGCGAAGCACAACAAGATGGTATGCACTATGAAACTATCAAAACATCTTTTCTGAGCGAACGTTGTTCTGTTAGGACGACGCATGGATCATATTGGACAACAAGGTCTACGACGTCACTTCTGTACTATCATGGCATCCTGGTAAGGTGTTCACCATTGCAGCGCACACTTGGTACGCTTAAGCAGTACCGTGTATGTGCCATCGTGCAGGCGGCCCTAGGTCCATCCTCGTGTATGCCGGCAAGGCGTCGGTAGAGCCTTCCACCGAGGTGCGCCACACAGCACCCAGGTAGTCCGCGAGATTTGCACTGAAGTGATTCTATCGACGCTAAGTACAAGAACATCCATGACAATTGTATGTGCCTTCTTGTTACAAGCGAGCTCGTCTGGGACTGACGAGGTTCCTCATAGTCGCGCATGGAAAACGGGACGAGTGCCTGATTGGCGTTTTGACCCAGGAAGGTATCAAAGCAATGGAGCAGGATGCCGTGCGAGCCGCGAAGGAGCTCGAGGAGCTGAAGAAGGCCCGCAAAGGGCTTGCACTCCAACCCGATGTCTTCACGGCCGCGAAGCTCGTCAGGCGCAAGCCCGTTTCTGCAGACTCGACGTGAGCCTATGAACCTCTCGCTTGCGCGGGATCAACCTGACCCCATGTACTCGCGTCGACTGGCAGATTGTACACATTCCGATTACCCCGCAACCCAGACGGCAGCCCCGGGAAACTCGGATTGCCTGTGGGCCAGCATATGCAGATATCCCTGCACTTCAAGGATCAAGCTGTCTTGCGCAGTTACACTCCTGTGAGGCCCGTTCTGCCTCACGAGGAGGATGGGTCGTTCGACCTGCTCGTCAAGACGTACCTCCCTGCGGTAGGAGAGTTGTTCTCACCTGGCGGTACCATTTCCAACTATCTCGATTGCATGGCTGAAGGTGCGCATCTGGCTGACTCCAGGCTCGTCCCTGATAACTCAGCCTATACCTGTAGGAGAGGAGATTGACATCCGCGGCCCATCCGGTGGCATACGCTACTATGGGTCTGGTCGCTTCGAAATCGAAGGCAAGAGCAGGACATTCAAGAAGGTACAACATCCTCGCCTTAATATTTTCTTTGGTTCAGAACGATCTCGCTCCTAGATCAACCTCATCGCCGGAGGAAGCGGCTTGACTCCTCACTGGCAGCTCATCCACGCGATACTCTCTGACCCCACCGACAACACCCTCGTCTCCCTGATCGACTGGTAAGGGGTAGCCAATATGAGCGTCGCTCACGCTCACGCTGTATCATCGTCGTAGCAACAAGACCTACGACGACATATGGATGCGCGATGTCCTGCAAAGATACTCGGAAGAGCATCCCATGCGGTTCAGGCTCTGGCACGTTCTCACCAACCCGCCGGAAGGATGGAAGGTGAGCTTGCATTCACAATAGCCGCCCTTCTTAGATATGAACCAAGTGCTTGCAGTATTCGAGCGGGAAGCTGGACAGGGCCACAATGTACGTGAATCTCTCACAGAACACAAAGACGATTTCTGAACATCATGCACAGGAAGCGACAGCTTTACCCCTACGGAGAGGGCGTAGCCGCGTTCGTCTGCGGCCCCGTGGGTCTTATCGAAGAGGTCGCGCTGCCGGTTCTCAAGGAGATGGGTTTCGAAGAGGGTGTTTCGGCCTTCGGCTTCTGAGGCGCCGCAATCACAGGTGTCCAGTATGGGCAAGCATCAAATGGTTGGCACACATGTATCGAAGGAAAGCTACAAACGGAGGGACCGTTGTTGTATTTTGTACATTGGCAATAGAACAGTCCAAGATATAGTGTGGTAGCGCAGAGAGGCAAGGCTCCGAGGAGCATTGCTCTTCCCCGCCCATATGGTGGGCTACGACTCACGTTCATTCGAGGAGAGGTGACTCGTCCACGTTCAGTATCACCCAGGTGAAGAACCGAATGGCCTCGATGAAGCCTTCGGCACGCAAAGCTATGCGACCCGCGTTTCGTATGTCAGCCATGCGAGCTGAGCATATGCGCATCAGTAGTGCGATGGCGTACCTTCATTCACGGTGTGTGCGCCGTTGTACGAATCTGCGGAGTTGATATGGCCGTAGCGGAAGATGTGCTTGGTGAGCTTCCAGTAATGCTTGGTATCTATCCGGGTGTCAGCAATGAATGCAGCCAAACGAATAGCTCAGGACGCACCGGTGTTGCCAGTAGACATTCCAGGCGCGATGAAGGTCTTCTTGTCGTACCCCGTGCGGTTCGACGCACCGAGCACGCCAATGATGGTGCCCGAGAGCAGCTGGAACGGCCCGCTGTCGCCCATCGGCGTGATAGGTGCAGGCTCCAGCGCAGTGCCGAACGCGTCCGAGATGCGCAGCTGTCCCGCACTCTTCTCAACCTGCGCCACCGTCTTCTCCCCAAACGCGTCCAAGTCCAGCCCAAAGCATTCCGCCACAGGCTTCACCACACGCGTGATGCGCTTCTTCAGCGCGTCGACCGAACTGTGGATATCGATCCGGTGGTTCACGATCACCTCCGCGCGCTCGGGGAGCGCGTTCGTCTTCACGCCGCCGCGCACGACGTCCGCCGCCTGCGTCGTGCCCGCGAGCGCGCCAAACCGCCTGTCCGTCCGCGCGAGCTCCTCCTCGAGCGCCTGCAGCGCGCGGTCGGACGTGCGCGAGCGCGTGATGAGCCCGCGCAGTCGCGAGGGGAGGCCGGGGTCGTGCTCGGCTTGGCACTGGAGGAGGGAGTAGTAGATGCCGGAACGGTTCAGGTGGGCGACGTGTGGGTTTTCTTCGAGTTGTTTGACGACGGCGGCGAGCATGCCGATGCTCTAATGGACATTCAACGTCAGCAAAAGCAAACAGAAATATGAAGTAGGCGATCGCGGTGAAGACTAACCGTATGCTCTGGCGGGACGCTTGAGTGACCTCCTGGAGCAGAGATTTCAAACCGGACGTCGAACTTGCCCTTCTCAGCTACGCCAGGAGACGACATGATCACGTCGTCTGTGACCTGGTAGCCGCCTACAGCGACGTGATGTGGTTAAGTGAAACAGTCTCAAAGTACCAGCCGAGCGACTAACCTCCCTCATCGATGAGGATGGAGAAGGCGTATTCGCCGTAGGTCTTCAGCAGGTAGTCACGGATAGCGGTAGCACCCTGAGTAGCTCGTGAGTCATAGAACTGAGAGTGACTGGTGGAGAAGCCTCTCACCGAGATGCCGCCTCGTTCCTCGTCGATACCATACGCAAGGACGATCGAGCGCGCAGGCTTGAATCCGATGCGTAGCAATTCCTCGACGGCGGTCCTAGGACAGGAGTTGGCAAACCGTCAGCATAATGTATATACATAGACTCACATGGTACCGATCAGACCGGGCTTGTCGTCGCAGCTACCGCGGCCCCAGATGTACTCGCCTATGCCACCAAAACGCGACTCTCAGAATGAACGAGGGCATTGTGCGGTGTGACAGTGCACCTACCATCATAGTAGCCAGAGAAAGGAGGATGCTCCCACTGGTTGATCGTCAAAGGCTCTACCGGAACGACGTCTGCAGCCTGCACGTCAGAGGGCGATCACGGGAACAAGTGAGCAGTACGGGACTCGCCCTGGTGTGCGGTCAAGAGCGCGGGCTTGAGCGTGTCGTTGCTGCCTTGCCAGTGGTACACGAGCGCATACTTGTTGACGTGGGTCTTGCGCAAGCCCTGGTGCCTATGTAAACGTGAGATACGGAGTTTGTCTGGCATGTGAGCCTCTCTACACGCACAGCAGGGGGAAGCGCTGCTCGAGGTATTCGTGCAGGACGTCAAAGATCTCCCAGCGTTCGTCCTGGCCCGGCGGCGCGAGATCGTCGTATGCGACTGTGCTGAGAGACAGTTGCAGGTTAGGTCGGGGGCATCGAACGCACTGTAACAGGTGATATGTGATACATACGGGACTCTGACCGCACCGCCGAGCGACTCGTACGCCTTCAGCCTGAACACTTCTGTGCCGTACTCGGCCTCCAAGGCGTCTAAGAAGGCGCTATTCTTCTCCGGAACGATTGCCTTCGTCTGGGGACACACCGCGTGCGCGTCTGCATGTTCTGCTGAGGATGGGTTGAAGATGAGCCCTTCCAACTTTACTCGAGCCGCGACACCGCATGCGCGGAGGTGCGTGGTCTGCGCGCATAGGTAGAAGAGTGCAAGCCCGATAGTCGAGAGGACAGCAACAGTGAAGTACTTCCTCCTCGAAGTGGAATTGTGAGGGCTCTGCTCTGCCTCCGAGGAAAGCTCCAGATCACCTAGCGGCAGCTGCTTCTCGTCGAACAGTTCCCCGTTCCAAGCTAGGCCCTTGTAGTGCCGCATTGTCGCTGGCCGACCGTAAGCCCAGAGAGCCTGAGATAGAGCAGATGGTGGTCCACTTCCTCACGTTTTCCCGCGGACGATGGCGAGTTGGGAAAGAAGGTGGACGTGAGATACCTTGAGCCGTGGAAGGACCATATGGCCGCCCTGACAGGTCCGCCACAGGCAGGGGCAGGGCGGAGTTCCGCGTTATCAAGAAAGTATGACGAGCTCAGGAAGGACAGATGCTGAGAACGCACGACCGCATCAACTTTGTGTTCCCGTCGGCCATGTAGATTGAACAATCCCTGCGGGATAGATGCGAGTCTGCTGCGAATGGCCCATGCTGTCAAACACTGGCCAGTGGCAAGGAGTCGATGACTTCGAAGGCGGCGCTGTGGCGACAAGGAGGGTTACTGTCCGGCCCACACGCGGACCGGAATGGGGAGTGTGACACGGCGTCACCTGCTCTGTCACAGAAGTGTCACAGGGAAATTCGTCCAGGGTTTGGTAGACGCCGTTCCGTTACGCTCGGCTTCATTCGCACTCGTTCACGTTCACGGACTGGGAGTCAGCGGAGGCTTGGTTGCGGTGCTGGGCTACCTCTCAATAGACTAGGCTCTCGGCATCTGATACTGGCCTGCGGAAATCAACTATCTGGGCTTGACGTGAGGATGTCTTTGGTTGCGGCCGCTCGGACTTGCCGCGCTGTCCACTCTACTGCGACGCCGCTCGCGGCTGCTGGGGCTCATGTGCAGACAAGAGGGTATGCTACCCCTGCAAAGCCTGCGAAGAAGACTGCATGTGCGTGCCATTACGTCATACTGGGTCGTCTGCGTCGTGACACGGTCCATTTGGTACAGCGAAATTCAAGTCGAATAAGAAGAGCAAGGAGGACAAGAAGCGAGCGCCACGAGATGCCGGTGTACGTGCTGTTCATGTTTCTGGATTCAGAAAACTTGACCGTCTGAGGCGTGATTGTCGGGCCACCACAGCTCTTCAGGCCCATGTCCGTGAACAACCTCACGCACCCCGTCTTCCAAAGCGAACAGCGCATGCAATTGCAGCTCCCTTTGTTCCGCCCTGTGAGTGTGCCTAGGAGTTCTACCGGAATGACGGTGGAGATTGAATGCTTGCGTGCACGTGTAGGAGGCGATTACGCCTACAGCTGCGACCCAGGCTCTGGCGTTCCCGCAGGACGAGTCGAAGGCCCTGAAGGCGTATGGTCTGCCGACGAATATCTTGGTCGACGTGAGCCCGCTGTCCAGGCGACTGAATATGTGGTAGACGACGTGATATTGACTTCTTCCAGTATCTGTTGCTGTCAAAACCTTGCTCGGTCGTACGGGAGGCAACCGTAACCGTGCTGGACCAGCTCGACCAGGCTGCTGGTTCGTCTAGCAAGGATACCCGGGTTGTCTTTAGTGAGTGTGTCGCCTCTGGACAACCCCTCGCTTGTTGACCTGGCCTTGCAGCTGGGAAGCCTGGGTGCGGAAAAAGCTACCTGCTGCTGCAAGCCGTACAATACGCCATTCAGAAGCAGTGGATCAGCTTGTACATTCCTCGAGGTCGGTCCAATGTCATTCTCCATACGCGTTTATCTCCTCACACTCCGGGATACCTCAGCTATCAACCTGGTGAACTCCTCGACGGCGTACGCGTACGACCCGCGCACACAGACGTACGGCCAGCCGGCGTTCGCACAGCAATTGCTGAAGCGTTTCGTGGACGTCAACGAGGCTCTCGTCCGGCCTCTGACTGTCCAAGAGTCGTACCCGTTTGACGAGCGGTCAATAGGTAGCGGGGCGCCTTTCCTGGACCTTATTAGCGTCGGTCTGGAGTACCAGCATCAAGCGCCGACTGTGTTGAGTGCGCTGTTGGACGAGCTGGCGAAGCAAACGCAGTAAGTCTATATGCGCGCCTTCTGCAAAGTAATATAGCTCACCTGTCTATAGGTACCCCGTTCTGCTTGCGATTGACGACTTCCAGGCGTTGTACTGCACGTCGGCGTACCGCGATCCGTTCTTCAAGACGATCAAGGCGTACCACCTCACGCTCCCTCGCATGCTACTCGAGTTCGCCAGCGGGAAGAGGGCCTTCGTACGTCCCTAGCGACCTCCTGTCTTGATGACATCTCTTTGACCCCTGCTATTCAGGCGCGCGGTGCCGTCTTCGGCGCTCTGTCCAGCCAAAACACGGTGTATCGCCCGCCACTGGAGCTCATCGAGGCTCTTGGCCTGGAGCCTGACCGCCCTTCGAATCCGTATGTTCGGCGTGAAGCTGAGCTCATTGAATATGCGCAGGGCTTGAAGAACTTCCCTGTGCCTGAGCGCCTGACGGTCGACGAGGCTGCGTCGATCTTCGACGTGTGGCATCAGGTGAAGGCTTTGCACATTCGTGAGTCTGAGGTTGTCCTACACCTCCTGTTCCGCTGCTGACGGGGCCTCCTAGCTCGCGGAGACGAGATGTTCTTGGCGAAGTACACCGAGGCGGGAGGGAATGCACGGGAGTTTGTCAAGAAGGGCCTTCTGCAGACCATCGCTATGTAGACGGAGAGACGTAATTACGCGTACATCTACTCTAGTACCTTCCTACCAGACTCCTTGCTCATAATCGCTCTTTCTCTGGCCTCCGACCTCGCTTTACGCTGTGTGGCTAAACGGTCATGTGACAGACGCGTCGCCGCGGGCGCCTGCGGATGTTTGAGTCGCGTCTGCGGGCGTCTGCAGCGTGCACACGCTCGATAGCCGACAACCATGTCCCGTCTCCCACGGTTGCGCTCTTCCTCCCCCGACAGACCGCACTTCCCGCCCACGACGACCATGGCGGGTCCCTCCATGGCCTCCTCCTCCTCCGGGATGACAACGACCACGACGAACTCGCTCAAACGCAAGGCCGCGACGCAGGAGAACATCGCCCCGGACCATCCCCGCAAGCTCCCCGCCATCGCCGAGGCCGACACCAATCAGCCGCTGCGGCCGTCGAAGTTTGCCCCGAACGCGAACACGGCGGCAAGCAGGCTGGGAAAGGGGCCGCCGCCGCTGACGAAGCCGAGGGCACCGGCGTTGGCGACGTCGACTTCGACGAATGCGGTGAGGAGGACGACGCGTGCGACGAGTGCGCCACCGAAGACTGCACCTGTGCGCCCGCCTGCAAGGCCGACGTCGCGTACTACGTGAGTGTTCCATCTGTGCTGGTTATATGTGACGAGAAATGTCCATGTGAGGCTATCCGCGGGGTGTGCGATGGGTCCTTCGGGAGGAGGAGAGAACTTGTATAAATGGTTGGATCACCCTAGCCCTCCTCGACGGAGAACCGTTGATACGTCAATGCCCTTTCATTCTGACTTACTGCTCGCATGTTGGCTATGTTCGTTCTCTGACCAGCAGCAACAGAACTCGCCCCGGGGCAAGTGCGGCAAACGATGAACGCTTCGACTCCATCCAACAACAGATAGCCAAGATCGAAGCAGCACGCGCAGCAGACGCAGCTCGCCTCGACGCCGAACTCGCGCAAGAACGCGCCAAACGCTCCGACCTCCAAGCCTCGCACGAAGCCCTCTCCCGCGAGCTCACCAACGCGAAGACGCAAGAGCTCGCCCAGCGCCAGGAGCTCTTCATCGCCTCCGACGAGCTCAACAATCTCCGACAACGACATGAGCGCGAGATCTCCGAGATGCAGGCCGACCTGCGGAGGAAGGACCGCGAACTACGCGAGCTGAACGAAGACCTGCGCATGTACCAGTCAGACCTCGAGCGCGAACGCGAAACCGTGAAGAGTCTCAAGGCTACCATCGCTCAGCAAGCGACCGCGCAGCTGAGTCTCACCGCACAGCTCGGCGCGCTGCAGGCGGAGAAGGCCGCAGTGCAAGCCGAGTTCGACCGCACCTGCGGCTCGAAAGCCGACCTCGCGCTGCAGCTCGAACGCGCGCAGAAGCGCATCGCCGACCTGGAGCGCGAAGCCCGCGAGGGTGAGAGCGTGCGCCGGAAGCTGCACAACATGGTGCAGGAGCTCAAGGGCAACATCCGGGTGTTCGTGCGCGTGCGCCCGGTGCTCCGCTCAGACATCCTGTCTGCCATGCTCAACGTGTCGGGCAACTCGGCTGGCGCTATCACCGATGGGACGGGCAGCCCTGACCCTGAAGAGGAGGCGAGACTACGCGAGGAGGCGATGGCGAGGATGGTCTTCCCTGACAAGATGGATCACCGAGAGATCGTGTTGAGCTCGTCGAGTGAGAGCGCCACTGGGCAGGAACGGAAGGATGAGTGGCAGTTCACCTTCGACAGGGTGTGTAGACCACTTTCCAAGTCCCGTATACGCGCTCACCTCTCGTGTAGGTCTTTGAGCCCCACTCAACGCAAGCAGAGGTCTTCGAGGAAATCTCGCAGCTTGCCCAGAGCTGCACGGACGGTTACAACGTTTGCGTGTTCGCCTATGGTCAGACTGGCTCTGGCAAGTCGTTCACCATGGAAGGCGGTGCCGTATGTACTCGAGCACATCCCTTGCATCATTGCTTCTAATGCTGTCGTACGCAGTCTGAGACCACTGCGGGTATGATCCCTCGTGCGGTCGAGCAGGTCTTCCGCGTCGCCGACGAGCTCAAGAGCAAAGGTTGGCAGTACAAGATGGAAGGCCAATTCCTCGAAATCGTAGGTCCCTCACCTGTAGAACCCCCGGTCTCCCCGCTCACATACGTTTTTAGTATAACGAGACGATCAACGACTTGCTCGGCAAGGGCGAGTTCGACAAGAAGAAGCACGAGATCAAGCACGACCCCAAGACTGGCCGCACGACTGTGACGGACGTGAACGTCGTCCCGCTGGCCTCCGCGACGCAGGTCCGCACGCTTCTCGCGCTCGCACAGGGTCGGCGCACCGTCGCCGCGACGCTCATGAACGAGCGCTCCTCGCGCTCGCACTCGGTCTTCACGCTGCGCATCCGCGGCGAGAACGCGCTGACGGGCGAGACGTGCGAGGGCTCGCTCAACCTCGTCGATCTGGCCGGTAGTGAGCGCCTGGAGAAGAGCGGCGCCGCGGGCGATAGGGAGCGCTTGAAGGAGACGCAGAATATCAATAAGAGCTTGAGTGCGCTGGGTGATGTGATTGCTGCGCTTGGCGAGAAGGGTGAGGGCAAGGGCGACAAGCACATTCCCTACCGCAATTCAAAGGTACGTCCACACGGTACTCGTTGCAAGTGCATCGCCCATCTCACCCCGCATTATAGTTGACGTACCTATTGCAAAACTCGTTGAGTGGGAACTCGAAGACACTGATGTTCCTCAACCTCTCGCCGCTTGCCACCCACCTGCACGAATCTCTCTGCTCTCTCCGCTTTGCCACAAAGGTATGTGTGAGTGTACTCCTTTCGAGGATCTCATACTGACGTGTCCGTCCCGCAGGTCAACAACACGACTATCGGCACTGCGAGGAAGCATACCAAGCACATCGCATAGTGCTGACCACGGTTTCTTCGCCTTTTATCCTCGTTCTTTCGCTCCTCCGTTGCTGCGTGCCTTTGCTGTCGTATGTATCGGACTCTAGTCTATCCATATCTGTACCTTCCAGTGTATACAAGCAGATTATACCGTTCTCCCTAGAGCCGGCGTGACAGGACGTGCTGTGGTATATTACAGTGAGCTATACAACAAGAACAGCGAGATCGAAAGCAATGGTGAAGAAGACAAGGGCAGCGGAGGTCAGGAATGTCATCGACCTTGAGAACTCGTTCGTGTCCTCTCGCGCTCACGTTCTCGCAGAGCCTCCTTCCGAACTTCGCTCGCCCACTTGAAGAAGTTGCAGCGGTATTGGTGGTCGACCTCGTCGCGCAGCCGCTCGCCCTTGCCCTTGTCGTACCCAGGGCCCACCGGTCTACACAACAAGGCCGTCAGTTAGCGGCCAGCGGGGACGCAGACATACCAGGGGATGCGCACCTAGAACATAGGAAGAACTTCTTGCCCTTGTTTGGCCCCGGCTTGTTCACGGTGTACATCTTCGTCGGCTCGCCGTGCACCAAGCAGTTTGGAGGCTGGACGGGAGTGAAGAGCTCGGACCATGCCGCCTTCTTCTGGGCATGATTCTGGGATGAGGAGGACGGGGAAGGTGAGGGCTCGTCGTCGGCGATCGAGGCCTCGCCGTCGGCTTTCGAGAGCTCCAGTGCTAGGCGGTAGTCCGCGTCGAGCTGGTCTTGGTCTGCTTGGCTCGGGCACGGCGCGTCTCCTGATGTGGAGGTGCACGCCGTCGGTGCATCGTCATCCTCAACCTCGATGACCTCCGAAGTCTTGGAGGCAGAAGTGGATGATGACGCTGCAGCAGACGGTTTGGAGAAGAAGGCCGCGATACTCGCTTGGCCTTTGACCTGCTTGCGCTTCTTCGCGGAGTTCGATGAGCTTTCCGAAGACTTCCGCTTGCTGGGGGGTGGTGCCGGCGGCGGCTTCGAGGCTTGCATAGATTTCGTCTTCTCCTTTGCGGGTGGTGCGAGTCTCTCCGGTGGTTGCGTTGATCGAGCCGACTCAGACTGCTCGCGCACAGCGTCGCCTGAAGAGGATGTTGTGATGGCCTTCGGAGCGCTTCTCGGCGGCGTGAGGGCGGGCTGGCCACTGCCACCGGATTCCTTCGAAGCTGCTCCAGGTTTACCGAAGAAGGCGGCGAGGTTCGTCTGCTTCCCAGAGAACTCCGGCCAAAACTTCGCCGATATGCGAGGAGGATCTCGCGGACCGTCCGTCTGCTTCATTGCATCGCGAAGCTTGATCGTCTCGCCCGACTCTAGGGTGATCTCGTCGCGGAGGTCGATGTAGATGGGACAGTGGTCTGAACCCTTCAGCGAAGGCTGGATGTCGCCATGTTGGATCCACGGCAAGAGGCCTTTGGTGACGAGGATGTAGTCGACGCGAGTTCCGTAGTTCGTTTCACGAGCCTGTATCCTCATATTCCAGCCTATGCTATACGTCTCAGCGGCGTTGAGACATCTCATGACCAAAGGAAGCGCACAAGTGTAGAGGCCTTTCCGGTCAGGCCAGAAGGTGCGAACGACGTCGATCATGGGACCGTTCGGACTCTGCCAGTTGCGGAACCAGGCCCGTGCGGGGTGATCGTAAAATGTCGCCTGGTTGCTCGGGAGGTGTCCGTCGCAGTGGTCGAGCGGTGTCGAACAAATGTTGATATCGCCGAGGACGATGACCTCGCGGTGCTCCTCTTCAATGAGCTTCCGTACGCGCTCCTGCAGCATGAGATGGTAATTCATCTTGAACGAGAGCCTCGAATCCGATGTTTCGTTCGGGCAGTAGACGTTGATGAGTACGAACAGCCCGAAATCGAGTACCAAAGCGCGACCTTCGCCATCAAGCGCGTCGAAGGTTGCAGGCACGTCCCCTTGTTCGTCAGGGTATGCAGTTATGTCGTGGGGGTAGGGGTACGATGGAGAGATGCGTTCCTCTGCAGACAACGGAGGCTGGGGTTGTAACTTACCCGACAACCCTTCTTCCGCTTTGAGTGGGATCACCGTGCGAGAGTCGGTGAAGACTCCGACACCACTATAGCCGCCCTTGGTGACGGGGAAGGAGAAGAAGGCGTGGAAGTGGCCCGGGACGGCCACATCACGGGGCAGGGTTGCACGCGACGACTTCATCTCTACAGTTGTCCGTGTCAGTATCGGCTCTCGAGCTGGTCGCGTTACACTGGGATACCTTGGAAGCATATTACGTCGGCTTTGAGCTCGTCCAATATGCCTTCGCATGTCTTGAAGGTATTCCAGCTGTCAGCGGTGTCAATGCTGAAGTTGAGTCTAGCAAAGATGGGCTTGCATACGGATGATACTTTGGCAACGTTCTGATACCGTTCTGACGCCCTAGGTCAATTCCGCGGTATCCATATGAAAGCACTATACTCACTATATTCCAGGACAATATTCGCATAATGGTTTAGTGGACGGTGGCGTCACTTCGATGCATTGGGCCTCGGCATGCACGAGTGCCAGCCACTTCATCAACTCCGAAAGTGCGTTCACTTTGTCAGCAATGGACGGATTTTGGTGAACGCCGAGATGGGCAACCTGAACAATCTGAGGAGGAGGTAAATGGTCAGAAAAGGCCGACAAACTGCTTGGCGAGAGATGTCGACCGTGCAGATGATGGGGGAGGCGCGTCAAGACGCGTCGAGCGCGACTGAGCGCGTCCACAACTCCGAAGCGCCCGTGAAGCCGCGCATACATAGCTTACGTCAGCGAATCGCGGAGAGCGCATTTTCCCGAAAAGGGTCTTCAAAACGGCCCTCTCCTCTCTAAGCGCCTCGCTGCTACACTCTTGGCTGCGCTCCTTCTGCCATTCTATCGCTCGTCTGCTCAACTCATTGAAAATGGGCCGCCTTCGTCGTTCTCGCACCCATCACGCACAAAGAGACGTCCATCGAGCGGCGCGGACAAGGGTATGCTTCCTGCACCTTGCCTGGGATGAAGACGGGGTGCTGAACATCGTGTAGGCTCGGACTCGGGACTTGGATCAGATACAGTTGATAGATCTGGACCCAAAAGTGCGTACTTCCCCACGTTGTCATATGTTTTGAGGCTCATGACGCGCAGAACCGCGCTGCCCTCGAAGCACAACCTCTCGACTACGAAAAGCCCGGTCTTGCACAGCATTACTGCGTGGAATGCGCAAAGTGAGTGCTGGCTTTCCCCTGTCCACGACGTTGCCATCTGACGCAGCGTAGATACTTTGAGACCGATCATGCGCTGCGATCACATTGGAAGAGCAAGGTGCACAAGCGTCGTTGCAAAGCTCTCAAAGAGCCTGCGTATACTATCGAAGAGGCCGAACGTGCAGCAGGCCTTGGACGGGAAGGAAAACGGCCAACGTCTACAATCACTCCCATGGAGCAGGAGATGACCGCTTGATATACCTTGGATTAGATTCTGTGTATTACACTGGTGCGCTTAAGTTATTGGTCTCGATGTACTGCTACGATTCATTCTCCGCTGCGAAAGCGAGTAGGACGCGACAGCCATATGTGTTCAGAAAACAGGCAACATGCTGTGTATGCATACTCCGGAACTGAACGGTTGACCAAGCCGACTCCTTTCAGTCACCAGTCAACTTTGGCCAAGTTGGCCTTAGCTTTACTGTTCATAACGCGCCTCCCGATGTCCAATCACGGTCGTTAACACTGATGAATGCGTACTACAGAGATACAGCGAGGATACTACGTACAAAAGCGACACATGAATCCAGGATACTTTTGAATACTTCGGTTCCACCTAGCCGAGCTCCCCTCCCAATACGCGGAGCCTTCCCCGCCAGTGCCGTCCGTGTCTTGTGCCGTTCCCCGGAAGACCATCTACTGCTCCTTCTCAACCTGCTCGGCGGTTCGATGCCCTCCACCCCCCGCCTGCCTCGCTGGATCCTATGGATGGATTCCGCGCTCGTCCCTCGGACCTCCATTTGCCGCTGCTGCCCCTCAGTCGTCGCCCCGTTCCCAGGCGGCCTCAGCGTGGGCAAGGCTCTGCGCATAGTACTCGAAGGCGAACAGTTCGTGATGGAGAATCTTGTATCCCAGCAATCGCCGTATGGCGCGATAGGCCCAGACTTGAGATGCGAAGCTGCCCCTTTCGATGTCGACGCCCGCGAGAAGGTTCGGGAGGTCTGGTAGGTGCCTGCGCCGGATGGGCCCGAGGTATATCGCGCCGCGATACGCGGAGGAGGTTTTATACCGCACACCCTCCTTCATCTCGAACTGGTAGCCCGCCGCATCGGACCCGCGGATGTAGAAGATGGTAGCGACGTTGAAGCGGTCTGTAGGGCCGGACATCTCTACACAGAGGTGCCATTGGTATGGCCTCACCCCGTGAGCCCCCACGCCGCTGTGGAACTGGGCAAGCATCAAACGCGCGTCCGTCTGCGACATCTGGGAGGCTTTAGCCACAAGCCACGCTGAGTCGAAGGATCAATCACAAACTTACCGGGATGGGTCAAGGGCAAGGGGGAGTAAGGGCAGGGGGTGATGGGGGTCTAAAGGTGTTGGGTGAGTGCACCTCGTCCTTCTTATAGAGTCGGAGGACCTGCTGAACCAACGAACAAAGGGACGATGCAGCCTGCACAATTTCTCGCCTGCAGAAGCTCTGCCGGTCCTAGTATGGCAATTGCGGTAACGCAAACCTGGTATGCGGCTGCCTGTATTCCTGCTACTCGCAAGTCCGAAGCCAGGCCCAGCCCATCAACACCTTCAATCTCCGAGAAGCTCGATCAACGTACTGGCTAAACGCGTCCGGGGCGCGACATTTCCCACCGGCCGCTGGCTCCTGCAGTTCGCAGGGCTGCTATCCCGCGTAGACACTGTCTCCGCCATCGGTATGTATAGCGCGCACTTCTTCGGCTGTTATCATCGCCAATGACTTGTCGCAGGTGGCCTACTTGACCTGACTTAACGTCAGAATGCAGGGGCTGGGTGCTGCCTTGAGCGAACGACTCTGCGGAGTGCAGCTCGCGTACGCCGAAGCGCCAGAAGGACTCGATCCCGGCTTCTGCCCCGCACTTCCGAAGCCCTGATGCCCTGTGAGAATTCTATGGCTTCCACCGATGCTCTTTCATGCACCTGGAGCCGATACATCCGCTGGCTCTGTTCAGGCGTCGGCAGTCTCCGTGACGAGCCCGTGCGAAGGCCTCGCAGAACAGACAGAAATCTGGAAACATGCCGTTGGCTTGCAGTTTCCCAGACGATGACGGCATCCGCGCCGCCTCACCGACTACCGTCCTCCGATTCGCGCGCACTCACAAAGGAAGTATGGCGGATACGGCTGCGCGACTCGTAGATGTGTTCGAGCGTCGTGGGATGCCACTCGCTCGCTCTGACGGCACGTCCCTAGCCTCGAATTACCTGCGTGGGCATGCATCTGATATCCGACATCGTAGCTGACTCTCTCGGCCAAGGTCACCATGCCCGTGGAAAGCATCGCGCTCGGGGTGCATCTCAACGCCAAGCCGTCTCCTACTGCTCCGGCGCTCATGCGAGGACGAGCTCGTGAGCCTCATGCCATCCGTGGGATCCCGCACGCCTAACGCTGACCTAGAGCATGGTCATGTTCATTTCGGTAATGCCACTTGATGGGCAGAACTTCTGTCCTGGGGTGCCATGAGACCGACAACGCCAGGCCTCAGCATGCGCGACGCGTGTAGGGTCAAATTACCGGATCGGGAGTTGCATACGCGGAGTTGTGCGTCGGACAATAGCCTTTAACCTCTCCTCCGGGTTCTGCCCGGCCTGCCTTCCCGTACGTCCGCATTTCGGTCTACCTCTTGCCCTTTCAGTGTGTAATTACCGCCGTCCTCCTCGGGGCCAAAGATCCAGGGCCGACGCCCGAGAGCAGAGGCCATGTCGGTGGAAGTAATCGCTTCTGCGGCCACGTCGCGACAGAGGATGTATGACGGAAATATGGACAATGGCAAATCTGGGCGCACCTCGGCGTTCTGCAGTATCATTTTTCTGCATCTCCTCATGGACAGGGTTGAGGGCAAGCCACTCAATCGCGCGTAAGTCAACTAATGGAGCTGGAACGGGTATCTACCGCTGGCGTGCGTCGCATGCGTCCCTCCCCGCGTCCTGCAGCCTGCCCCGACATGGGAGATACATATACTTCTTTGAACGGACCGCTCGCTATTTGAGATTCTCGACATGATCCCGAGTCCGTAAACCAGCGATCTTTGAACTGACATCATGCCCTCTGGGAGCGCATGCGTCGGGTCTGCCTCTTAACCTCCCGGGGCACCTTTCCGACTGCATATGCGCCGTGAGACTGCCGTGAGCTACAGTCGGAGACTTCGGCGGGAGGTCGCTGACTTCAATCTACGACTGCTCGAACAGCCACTCTGAGTGGTCCAGACACGAGATGCCTGTACTGATCACGATCCTTCACATACAAGGCAGCGCCGGCGGCTGCAGAGAAGATCAATGGCGGATCTCGTCCACTTTAGGAGAGTTTATAGGCTCGTTCCCAGCCTGTTCGGTGCTGACGTAATTCAAACTCAGTCGAGGACTCCTGTGTGAGGGCACCGAACAGGCTGGGCGGACTCGGGGGCCTTTGGTCCAGGGGGGGTCGTGTGAAAATGTACTTAGAGATTTCGCGCTCACCCCCCTTGGAGAAACGCAGAGGCGCGCACCGGTACAGTACTTGACACATAGGCGCCTGCTGTACTACTGTAGTGCACAGTGCACGTCCAAGGTACTGTATGTCCAGTGCGATCTCCCCTGCTGATACTATGTAGTACACGTCTCTTCGTTTGGGGCAATATGTAGCTCCATGTTCATCACATCAATATTGCTTAGCTCTCAGATCTCGCGGCTTGAGCTCGACATCTCACCCTCTCAGGTGTGCCAACTTGAGGCAGGTGGTTCTGCAGGCTTTTGCTGACTACGGCAGAGCCGACAGACAAGATATTGATTTCCTATGAGTAATGGACCCCTGATCTGCTCACTACGCACATCACATAGTGAGCAAAGCGAGCCAGAACCAGAGTTTCACGACCATGCTCAATGCCTCAAGAGAGAGTGCAACGCGAAAACACGAAGTCCATTTTCACACGGTACCCCCTGGACCAAAGGGCGACGAGTCTGCCCAGTCGGTATAGCAAGTCCCTCCCCCCCACTTGAAACTCCGCTGATCGCTCGCGTGGGACTTGCTAGACCGACTGGCTTGCGAGTCTAGAGAGTTTAGGCCTCCGAGAAACCGGAAGAGCTTGTTTGTGTGAGTGGGTGCACAACGAATCCATTCTGCCGGTCTTGCTGCCGGTACCGCACCGACGGGCATGGACCGGCGCAGGGGACCTCACTAGACCTCACTGGGGAATGTTTTTGGAATAAAGTGCTAGTGCAAGAACGGTGGATCACGGATAGCATGGACGACGGATGTGCAAGTGCAGAGGTGCAGGGCTATGCGTATGTACGGATGCATCTGGGTATATATGTGCGGTAGTAAGCTATTTGAGGGGTGATAGGGACATTATGGCGATCTTGACCTCAGCGCAGATGCTCACGCCAAGGCCGGACGCTATTAAAGGGGTGAACGAGAGACGTACATACATACTAACAGTTATCCGGATCGATCAGAGGAGACCCCTTGCTCTCTCTGGCTTGCATTACACCTCGTCGAATCCCAGTACCGACGATTTATCGATGTCAGGGTGCTCCGAGAGTAACCCCGAGTCACCGATGTGGAGCGTTCCACCCGCCCGCGCGCTGCGCTCAAGCAGGTCCTCCCACTTCGCCGCTTTCTCCTTCTCCGACAACTTCTGTCTCGGGCTCTCCAGCTCCCGGAACAGCAAAGGCGAGCGTTTCAGCGACGCTGCGGACGATGGTGACGCCGAATGAGACGCGCCAGATGACGGCGAGTTGGACGAGCTTGCCGACACTTGCCTCGCCGTTGAGGCGTAGCTGAGCGCCCCCGTCGAAGGCCGTCGAGCAAGGTCCACGTCTACGCGGACGGCAGGTGGTCCACGAGGTGTTGCCGGTGAACGTGGCATTGCGGCAGACATCGACTGCGAGCGGGGAGGGACCTCCACGTTGGGAGGGGGCGCACGACGAGAGCTGCGCTTAGGACGCGGTGGGGGCTCCTTCATACCAAACTCGGCTAGTGGAGGTGGGTGAGAACCACCGGAAGGAGGTGTGGTCTCGTCAGGACTGAAGGAAGGAGCCATTGGCGAGGATCCTTCATGAGTGGCTCGACGAGGTGGTAGTGGTAGTGAAGGAAGAGCGCCATCGTCGGCGGGCTTATGAGGCGACCGTTCATCCACCGGCGCGGACTGCGACCGGCTTGTTTTGCGAGACCGCTTGCTTGGTGTCTGCAGGTGGCCTTCCGAAGCTTTCGCCATGCGAGACAGCTCTCCAGGAGGTACAATATACTGCCCCAGGTTCTTCGGCATGGGTGGAACCTCTTCGCCAAGGGACGAGATGGAGGACCTCGTGGAAGGCGTGCGATTGTGGTTAAAGAAGCCAGACGAGGCGACCTCAGATGAGACGGGTGACGACGAGCGTGTCGTCGTACTAGGTCGATGGCCCATGCTTCCACGACTTTTCGTAGTGTTCCCAGTAGACGGGCGGCCAGCCGTACCCGTGCTTGGGCGCGATGACGACGGCGAAGAAGCCTTCGGGGATGCAATCGAAGGTCGCACCCCTGACAACGAGGTGCGCGATTGCATGAACCTCCGCAAGAGAACCCCGTTCTCGCTGACTTCTCCGTTCTCGGTGTGCGTGATCTCCATGGTTGTACGCGTAGTCGGGGCCTTTGGGATGTTATCAGGGAGCGCGGGGACAGGGGGAGGTGGCTCGTCGTGATGGTTGTACTTCTCGCGAAGCCCGCCACTACTGCTGATCCGTTTCATGAGCTTCGACCACATTCCGCCCGGCGACAGGTCTTCTGTGCGTTCCTTGCCCTTCGTCTTCGAAGCCCGAGAAGAACGCCCGTCTTCTTGCGGGGAAGGGCTTCCTTGAGGAGTCGGGCTGCCCTTCGGAACTGGAGATGCACGAGGGCTGTTCCTTCCCTCCAGTGTTGTGTCAAGGGGGAGAGGCTTGCGCGAGATCTTGTGCCGCGACGGACTATCGCGGCCGCTCACGCTCCGCGACCCGTCGTAGGGTTTCCAGTCGTCCACGCCTTTCATCCGCGCTAGCGGATCTCGGACTTCCTTTTCCCTCTTCATAGACTCCGCTACCTTCTTGAAGGAGCCCGAAACTTTTCGTGATAGGCTCTTCGACCCCGCAGGTTTCGCTCCGGCACCGACCGTTACACGGGTTTCCCAACCCCCACTGACGTGCCAGTCATCGTCTACCGGACTCCCCACCGCCACCAGACGACCAGAGGAGCTACCGAACACGGTATAGTACGGCTCTCCCCCCTCTTCCTCAACCTCGTCTGCCGGAACGTCGACGTCGACGTCGTGCATGGGAAGCGCGGCGGCGCTAGCTGAGGGCGGATGGTACGCATCATTGAAAGACGCAGTCTCGGCGAGCTCCTCACGACGTTGCTCCTGCTGCTTATATGCGAGCGCGACCGCACCAGCCGGCGTCAGACCGGCCGGATACTGATGGCTTCTCGTGGCACTTGAAAGCGAGAGCTTTCGAGGTAATGTAGCAGCGCGATTGGGAGAGGGTGACGTGGTGGGACGCGCGGAGAAGGACGCCGTAAGACGGTCCGAACGGGACTGGTGCTTCGATGGCGTGGTGCGCGGGGGTGGTAGACTCTGGTCGGACGGAATCTGGAAATGATGTGCAGTAGGTGTGCTCGGATTCGAGCGAGAGCTTGGTCGCCTACGGAGAACGTTGCGCGCGGGCTTCTGTGGCTGGCCGTCGCTCGTACCCGGTCGGCGGTCTGGAGATGTGCCCTGCGACTGGCGAGGCGCGGAATTCGAACGAAGTCCGGATGTGTTCACATGCAATTGCAGTTTTTCACGTGAAGGATTGGTGCTCCTGAGCGGGGGTGAACTAGGAAGCGACTCGCTGGGACGGCGAGAGGTCGGGAAGCGGCTAGACGACGCCGAGGCAGAGCGCTCAGAGTCGGAGGGTAGGGAGACCATGGAGGATGCTGAGGCGCTTTGTTTCGCGGGCTTGCTCATCAGTCGCTTGAAGTCCAGATGGCTGCTTGCGTCGCGATCGGAGAAAGCGGACGACTTCAACGGGCTCGTGGCTGTAAAAGAGCGGGATGTGTGGAGCGTACGACCTGGCGGAACGGGACTATGACGCGACATAGACCGCGAACCGGACGCTTGGCCAGACAGTATGGGTGAAGGAGGGAAAATATCTCGCGACCGAGAGCGTGGCGACAGACCTGACGGCGATCCGGTATCAGACACTGAGCCGGAGCTGAGGATGGAGGCGTTCCCAGGTAAAGAGACGCCAAGATGGTTCTGCGACAGGGGAGACGTGGTGAATTCTGCCACGTCCGATAGCCACGAGCTCTGGGGCAGAGAGGCGGACTGAACAGGCACACGGCGAGAGCTGCGCTGGGTTGAACGTGAAGAATGACTGGAGGCCGTCTGCGTCGCTATACGAAGGTGAGTGTCGTCCATCGTGCGGGAATGATGTGCAGGTCGTGGGAGGTCGTACTGCGTCGACATGCTGCGGGACAAAGGCTGGCGGTGAATGGTCTCAGACGTCCACACCAATGTCCATCGATGGAAAAAGCTCACGTACAGATATAGAGCAAACGTCACAAGCAAAGGAGTCGTCGAGACAGTGCTAGCACGGCTAATGAAGCCTGGGACGCGCGTGAGACAGACGGACGTGGCCGACGGAGAGGAGGATCACTCACATAATTACAGCAAAATGAACGACGTCTCACCGAGGCCGAGAACGCGGAGCGGAACGCAGCGAGGCGTGCACGACGTTGTGAAAAATCAGCACGTGTAGGTAGGTATGGCAATCGAAGGGCGAGCGCGGCGAGGTGACGGTGTTTTAGCCTCGGCGGTGAACGGTGCGCAGACGGAATGGACAGTGACACAGGCGAGCAGCAGCACGAGCAGCAGCAGCGAAAAGACAGCGTATGTCGGAGAAAAGAGCGTTGTCAGGCAGAGAACGAATGTGCAAAGGAATGTGGGCAACAGCGCGCGCGCTGGCGTCGTCGTGGTCGATGGGCAAAACTGGTTTCCCCGGCCCGTGTGCCTGGTCAAAATCCTTCCCCCGCGCGCTTTTGGCAATTCCCGACGCCGCTGATCCGCCTTACCCCCGACGTTCGCTGTCGACACCCGCGCCCCGGCGCATGCTGCTCCTCTTCCCTCGATACAACAAGCTGGCACGGTACGCTATATTCACGAAAATCGTTCGTACAGTAGTACACAATGTAGGAACTAATCTTGCAGCGTACTATCGCAACGGCACCACATATCATCATGGTCTAACGTAAACACGATGCGCACTCTCTGGCATCTCCTCACGGTCCTCGCCCGGCGTCCAAGTCACGTCCACGTACCGCAGCATCTCAGCAAACGCAACTACGCTTCCTTCGCGCCCCGAGTCAGCTCATCCAGCCCCTCGTCCTGGCTCCAAAAGGCCGACAATTTACCCTCCGCTCCACCCTCACTGACCGCCGCAGTCGACTTCTCCGCATTAACGACGTCCGCCACGCCGAGGCTCCGAAGATATTGCTCCTTCACGACCGTCTCGATGCGCTCGGCCTCGCGCTCCTCCTTGCTGCCCCGCCAGAGCAGGCGTTCCAGGGTGTGCCGGACAATCATGCGCAGGAGGATGTAGCCATGCGACGCCCCGAGCGCGATGAGCAGCGCGGACATGAGGTACTCCTGCGGCGGCGCGGACGGGTGGCTGAGGTGGTTGTGGTTGTGCGACAGCGATGTGCCTAGCGGCTTGCAGTGGTCCCGTGGCCGGAAGAGGTAGACGAGCGCAGAGTTCGTCAACGCGCCCAACCACGTCAAGAACGTAAGCGTGTCGAGCCAGGGGCCAATCGTGTCCGTGCGCGTAGGGATCGGGCGGCGGACGTGCACGGTTATCTTGAAGGCGTCCGACCGCAGCTCAAGCCAGTTGTTCACGAGGGACATCACTATAATTGGAGGTGAGATGCGTTCACATGCGGGTGCTGACGTGCTTACCTGGGGCCAGAGGCCAGATGGTGGACCACAGAGTGACGTAGCCGAACTGGGTGACCATCTCGCTGTAGTCTGCGAACAGGTCGTAGTCCGGGAGCGCGACCTCCCTCTTCACCCGGTCAAGGAACTCTCGCTCCTCCTCCTGGTTGGCGAGCCGCTCTGCCTCCGCTTCTGCCGTCTGATCTTCGAACATGACGCGCTTCTTCTTGCCGTTGCCATTCCCTCCTGCGCCGGCTGCGGGTGCTGCGAGAGATAGGCCCTTGCCGCTGCGGACAGACGTGACTGCACGCATGATGAAGGGCAGTCCGATCTCCAAGAATGTGTTGATGACCTGGTTCGTCACGGTGAAAGCGAACATCTGGTCCTGAAGACGCGTCGAGCTGAGCTTGCCCCGGGCGCTGCCTGTATCCTTCTCCCAGAACGTCCTGTTCGCGCCGCTGGCACCCTTCGCATCCGCGGTGGTATTGAATGACGCAGTGACATTCGACGGTAGGGCAGAGTAGACGGACGACAGCCATGTTCTGGCCGTCGCATGGAAGGGCGTGTCGCGATAGAAGAGATAGTGCTGGACCGCCGCCATTACCTCCTCGCCAAATGGCACATAGACGAAAGCAGAGAGCGCGATACCCAGGTAGGCAACAATCGCCGAGAGACTGAAAGTCTTGACCGTCAGTGATGCATCGTGGGTCGACTGGTGTCCGTGGTTCTCCCAGTTGGTGAGGCGCACCGCATAGGAGTGATAGATGGCGAGGAGCCTAGGCACGAGTGCAACAAAGAGGATGGTCGGACTGAAACCCTATGATCATCTTGTGAGATAGTGATGCATAATGGCGCTGTGTGCACTCACAATGAACCTATGACCAGGTCCGGTGTACAGTTGCGTGACAAAGGCTTCGAAGATGAAGATGCCAGTAAGGGTGACAGCGAGGACGGAGGCGAAGAGCAGTATGACAGGCAGACTGGCCAGCATTCTCATGTCTTTCTTCCACCAGGGCAATGGCGCATACTGCGCTCGACGCTTCTCGACACGGAAAGATCCCTTGGTTCCCCAGCGAACGGACAACACGCGTTGCTTGATCCTCCACCATTCGACGAACGTGACGGACCAGAGAAGCAGGATGGAGGAGTATAGCGTTGAGTACGGCAGCGAGAAGAAGTAGAAGAGTACTCCGACTACAGAGATGAAGAGGAGGTGTTTAGTGTAAAAGGAGAGGAAATGGAAGTAGAGCGCGACGGCTTCTCCGAACTGTACGTTATCATGAGCGCACAGATAGAGGTAGCAAGGACTACAATACGCACCTGTTCGCGGATTTTGTCGAACTTGACGAATCCGAGCTGACGAGTCGTCCACGCTCGGATCCAAGCCTCATTGAACGAATGGTCGTGAAGCACCATCACGGACTCGACACGGTCCCATGTCGAGGAGCCGGGCGCCACACCGAGTCCGCCATCGGCTGGCGTTGAGGTCACGTATGTGTGCACCAGCCGAAGCCTATCCGCGGGACTGAGTGGCTCTGCGGTCAAGTCCCTTGTGCCAGTTGGGTTGGTAGTCGGCAGGCCACACAGAAAGTCGGAATAGCTTCACGCGCGGCGTAAGTAAGCTCGTAGTCGTGACAGAACCCAGCATCACGGTGACGTACCGTTCTCGCTGTACAAGGCGAGTGAGAGTACTCTCAGGGCAGTGAACGAGCACAAGAAGCTGCCCCTCTTTCTCGCCACGCTTCCCCACGGCGTGCAGCCGTCCATTCTTGAGAACCTCTAGGAGTCGCGTATATTGTTGGGCAGCCTGCCTTGCGTTCTCGCGCGCTTGTGGCTTGGAGAGCACCTTCCCCGGGGACGAGCGGAATATCAGGACTAGGTCAACTTGCGGTGCCATCTCGGTGTGTAGAGAGGTCAAAGGAGAGATAGGAGGGTGGCGGACGCTGCGGGTGCTGCCTACAACGCCTGGGGTAGCTGGGGTATGACTTCACAGGTACGCCAGACTACACGAGGCCCCAGTCCGTTCGCAATCTGCGCAATCAAGTGGCGTGCAGCTGTCTCGGAGCCTTCTCTAGAGGACGATTGTTGACCAGGATGCGAGACGGCTCAGGACAAAGACCAAACAACCGAGGCCAAAAGGGAGGATGTACGGAAGTTGAATACTCGGGAGAGGAGGACAAGGCGGGGCACCTGAGCAGATGTGACGCATCAGACACCCGTAGGCAGTCAACATCATAATAAAGTCAGTAAACCCAGGAAGCAAGCTTGGATGGCTCAGTTGGTTAGAGCGCAGGTCTCATACTTTCAGTATGACCACCCAAGTGGTGGGTAATCCTGAGGTCGTGAGTTCGATCCTCACTCCGAGCATCTTTTTGCCTCCTTGGCTTACTGCCGCACCCAGTCCCTTTTTTCCTTCAGACAGCGTGCACATGTGGTTCGTTAGGGCATGGTGTCCCAGGTGACCGTGTTCTATCGTACGCGACGAGGCCGCTCGGGAGAAACTGAGCCGCGCAATTATTGGCAGGCGTACAGTTCCGACGATCATAAATATATAGGGATATTCCAGAGAGGCATATACAGTATATCTTTGTCCACCACCACGCACTATCCGACCATTCCTACCCTACAGCATCATCAAGCAGGCGCACCTACACCTTGCGGCCCAGCCTGTGCGCCCTGCTCCGGATTACCGTTGATATCCAACCCCGCAAACTGGTTCGTCAGCCCGTAGAACTGCTGACCCTGGGGTGGCTGGCCTCCAGCTCCCGGAGAGGCTGGTCCGGCGGGGGCGTACGGTGACGCTCCGTATGCGCCAGGTTGCGGCTGCTGCTGCGACCCATCCGTGGGTTGACCCTTGTGAATGTTGAGCGGAGCAACTTGTCCGGCCTGCCCAGCCGCACCAGGCTCTTGACTGACGGAGCTAACAGACGGATTGCGCGAGAGCGAGGACTGGGGCTGAGCGGGCGGAGGGCCCTCCTTCACGCCCGGCACAGAGATGAAGTAGACTGCGCCTGTCGGGTCAGTGCCGCCGTGCGCATAGTACTGGGCCCACGCTTGTGCGTTCGGGTCTGGATACGTCCCGTTGGGGTCATACACATACGGAGGTCCGCTCCGCTGCTGTTGGGAAGGCGTCGGCGAAGCTTGCTGCTGCTGAGGCGCAGCCTGCGGCTGACCTTGCTGCTGGACCTGGGGTTGAGGCTGCACCTGCGCTTCTGCCTGCTGTACCTGAGGCTGAACGTGCGGCTGAGGATGAGGTTGTGGCTCTGGCTGCGGGGCGGGCTGCGACAACGGCTGTGGCTGTTGGGGCTGAATTGGCGGCTGCGTTGGATGCTGAAGCGGGGACTGGGCCTCAGGATGCGGGTGTCCGAACTGAGGACCAGCGAGAGGTACTTGCTGAGGGCCCGGCTGCTGCGCTTGCATAACGGGGCTTAGCGGAGCCGCGTACGGCGTCGGCCCCGGGTATGCCTGAGGAGGCTGACCATACACGGACTGAGGACGCCCAGCGGCATAGGCACCGGAGTCCACGTATGGCTGTGATGGCACGGGAGGATGAGGCTGGGCAGGAGCTGGGTAAGGCGATTCCGGGGGGTAGGCGGCGGGCGCAGCCGGGTAGGCGTTATAGCCGGGTAGGTCATACACGGTAGGGTTCCAGCCGTATGCTTGAGGGGCACCGGGCGCCATGGGTGGTCCGCCGGGAGGGAGGTAGTCCTGCCGAGGTCTCGAGTCCGGGCGAGCGATGTAGGGCTGACTCGGCGTTGGCACATAGCTTGGACGACCATCGTATACTGAGTGCGTGAGTTAGTCGAGTGAATCCGCTTACGTATCGTCGAGGTAGACTTGGACATACCACCGGTGTGACGCGCTAGACTCTCCTCCATCATCCTATCAAAGATAGTCCTTGCCTTCACGAAAGTCTCATTCATGGAGACAAGATCAGCTGTGATTCAAGTTCAGTATCTAGCTGGAAACACGCCTGCAAAGAGAACTGACCCCTCTTCTGGCTGTACTTGTCAATGAGCTTCACAATCTTGGGCCGAAGGGTCATGCAAGACCGGTACAGCTCCTGCACACCAGGATTAGTCTCCCATAACCAACCGAATCGCGTTGAACCAACCTGTATCTCCTCGTTATCTGCTAGATTGTCCCTCGCAGGGTCCATGTTCCGCAACATAGTTAGTAGCTTATCGACGTTTGCTGCTTGCGCAAACACAGCGGCTTCTTGCTCTGCTTCTCGGGCGATCTCCGCTGCCGTGGGTTCGGGAAGGGGTTCCTATGTGACTGTGCTGAGAAAGGAGGATTGAAGGTAGTAGGACGTAACATACCACGTAGTTAACGGGGAAGATACCCGTCCTACCCTTCAGCTGACCTCGCCACCAATCCTTGTAGTTGCGGTCGACGACCTTGATGATATCACCTTTTTCGAACGCGAGCTCTCCTGGCTCGGTAGGCTCGAAGGTATGCAGCGCACGGACACGGGTCACGATAGGTATACCGTCCTGAGTCGAGTGCACCGAAGACACTGGGGAGCTGCTAGTGATGGGCACAGCGGTGGCTGCCGAGGGAGATGGAGACGGTTGCGTAACAGCCGACACAGCAGGAGTCGCTGATGACGGGACATAACCGCCATACGTTGGGGTTTGCGAGGAACTCTGCAGAGGGCGGGACGACGTCGAGGGTCCAGGAGTGGCGGATGATCCCTGCCTCGAGCTGCCTGCTCCCGAGCCACTTGCGCCGCCTGACGACGCGAGAGAATACGCCTCCCACTGGGATCTGCCACCCTTGTCCTGCATGGATATCTCCAGTGCTCGCTGAAGTTCCTCCTCCTCCCGACGGCGGACCTCGTCGTCGACCTCGGGCGGGGGCGGTTCATCCGGAGTCTCAAACTTGTATCCTAAATGAATGTGAGCATGTCATTCGCAAAGGAGGATGCACGGGCGGAGAAGACAACAGGATGCGCCTACCTTTCCCCTTGAGGGTCTCGTAGCACTCCTCCATCAAGCCAAGGGTGGGATCCTTCTCAAACTCTGCGGTCCATATTGCTACCAGATTCAAGGCGCGCTTCCGCACTTTGTCATGGGTAGTCTAAGGCGAATCGACCATGAGCTCCAGATGTCGTAAGGCGGATGTGGAGGGGAGGCATACCCTATCGGTGACGAGCTTCTCCAAGCCCTGCGTGAATGCTCGGGAAGCAATCTCCCGATGCACTTCGATGCCACAGTTCTTGGACAAGGCTTCGACCAAGGTAAGGGTATACAGCTGAACGTTGGGATTGCGATGTGTCAATCGTTTGAGTGAAGCTGCGATCACATTGCGTGCACTGCGATGAAGGGGAATTGGTCACGGAAGGACGCTGACCCGCTAGAGGTGGCAGAGGCTTACCCCTGTTCGCCCTCCTCCTGTACTTTGTCGCATAAGTTCAGGATAAGCTCCCAGTTTTCGCCTGTGAGATTCTCATCCGTGGTCTTTGCTGTTTAGATGCGTAATGCATCAAGATCCTGCAATGTTCTCCCGCCGACTAAGAGCTACACTTACCGACGATCTCGTCATAAGTGTTAGCTTGTCCTCCTCGAAACATGTCGTGTCAGCGCGTCGAGTAAACGTCGTGAGGGAGGGAAGGAAGACGGTGAGCGGAGCTGCGTAGGCGACTGCGGGATAGCAGCAAGCGCGGCGTCCCCGGCATCGACGTCGTTAGACGCGAGGCGCTGACGGCCCGGCAATGGCCGCTTGCCCGATTGGGGATTGACGCCACTACGCTTGCTGCACGCGTTTGAGGCTCGCACAGCTCTCACGCAACTCACTCTCTTTCTTCACGACTCTCACCATGGCCAAGAGTATGCATTAATTCTCCGTATTCAAGCAGAAAGATCTCATATGACACGCACAGTACCACGCAATTTCCGCCTGCTTGAGGAGCTCGAGAAGGGCGAGAAGGGTATCGGCGATGGCTCATGTTCGTACGGTCTCGAGGATTCGGACGATATCATGATGAGCCACTGGAATGGTACAATTATCGGCCCAGGACATGTGAGTACAGTCTCTTGCTTCTTTCTTTGCTGATCGGCAGTATCGCGACGCGTCCCAGACCTCACACCTCCTCTCACTAGACCGTACATGAGAACCGCATCTACAGCCTCAAGATCACCTGTGGCGAGAACTATCCCGATCAACCCCCCACCGTGCAGTTCATCTCTCGTGTGAACTTGCCCTTCGTGAGTCAAGTAGACGGCAAAGTAGACCCCAGCAAGCTCCCTGTGCTCGCACACTGGAACCGGAACAACAGCATCGAGACCGTTCTGGTGGAGATCAGGAGGTGAGTGCTCACTGCAGCACCCGCAAACATATGTTCTCAAACTTCTGGATCTAGGGAGATGGCGTCATTCAACAACCGCAAGCTGCCGCAGCCGCCGGAGGGCAGCACTTTCTAATACATCCACGGACGCTGCAATCTCACTGGTTTGACTCGGCTGTGTATATCTCGTCACGTTAAGTACTGTGTTTTTAGCATACATCAAGCAATCCCTTTGTGGCATACACCTAAACGCACATTTCCGCTCAAGGCCAACTGCATGGGCTAATCCACTACTCGCAGCATCGCACATTCTGCTTTACAAGACAGACCATCGCATTCACACCGAGGCGACGCACGCGTCTCTCCCTCCGGTCAGAACCTTCCCAGCTGCGTAGGTCTCCGCTTTCTTGTCATACTGCGGCTGCAGACTCGCCTTCTTGGGGTTTTCCGCCTCGAAGATGTGATCGATCTCTTCCAGATTCCTGCCTTTGGTCTCCACGAAGGTCAAGTATATCACGAGTGCACCCAGCGCATCCCACAAGATGTAGAAGATATAGAAACGCCAGCTCGCTCGCGCGATCGCCACGGGGGGAACGTAGGTATTGAAGACGTTCGCAACATTGACCAGCAGATTCATGAAGGCCAGACCCTTCGCGCGCGTATTGTATGCGAGAACCTCGGTGGGGTACAGCGACTGCGCCGGCGTCCAGGCAAACGCGAAGACGACGAGGAAGACGTATACAAACGCTATCCCGACGCCCCCGACAACCGGTCTCCCTGCTTGCTGCGCGGTGCAGGCCGTAATGATAGCGACCGAGATGGACATGCCTGTGCTGGATGCGATGAGGAGCTTGCGTCGTCCCAGTCGGTCCTGCCACCGTAGTCCCGACAGCGCAGCGCCCATCATTATTGGAGTCTGGAGCGCGTTCAACAGTAGCTGCGTGCGTTCGCTGGTGATCCCCGCGGTTTTAGCTGTAGATCCCACTTGGTGAGCTAGCGCATCCCATCTCCGTTCCGACAAAGCGCGCTCACCCATCAATGGGAAGTAGTAACTAGTAGGAGGGAGGTCCCACTGCCCGAAGAACGCGATGCACGCGATGAGGAAGGTGCGATAGCGTGCCGATCGCGAGTTGAACAGCTCGCGGAAGTCCCACCATCGTTTGTCAGATGCGTTCGCGGAGATGACTTCTCGCATCTCTTCGAGCTCCAGAGCCACAACAGGCGAGTCCGGGTCTCCATCTCCGTGGTACTTCGTGAGTACCTCTCTCGCTTGGTCAGTTCTTCCCTGACCGATGTACCTGTGCCATGGTCAGTTCTGCGTCATCGTGTCCGGCGGGGAAGCTTACCACCGAGGTGTCTCTGGTATGAACCACACGAAGGTGAGGACCAGAATTGAAGGGAATGCTTGAACAGCAAGCGGAAGGCGCCAAGTCCATTGCGGTGTGCCAGCGACGAAGTTCAACCCGTACTCGAGCCAGGTCGAGACGATCGTCCCAAGGAAGAAACACGTCTGGTACGCCCCGGTTAGCACGCCTCGATATTTCGGATACGCCATCTCGACCACGTAGGCGGGACCTGCCGTTTGCACCACTACCGCGCCTAGTCCCAAGATGAAGCGTCCGCCCATGAGAGTTCCTAGATTGCGCGCAGCAGCTTGCATGACGGCGCCGACGATGCAAATGACCGACCCCACTGCCATCCCGAAGCGGCGGCCACACCGATCGGCACACGGTCCCGCGAAGAGGCACCCTGCTACGTTCCCCACCACATAGAGCGCCGCTACGAGGCCCTGGTTGTCGGGAGTGATCCCGAAGTAGGAGACGAACGTGTCGATGGCGGATAGTCCGCCTGTGTGCAGGTGAGCAAATAGCGACGTGCTCTATCCGACGACCAGCACTCACCGAACGTGTTTGCGTCGAATCCATTGGTTGCCGAGCAGAGATATGCCACGAACAGACACCCATACAACTTCAGCAAACTCTTTCGGAGCGGATTGACGCGCTCATCCGTTGTCCGACGCGCCTCGGCCGGAGCTTTCTCTGCGCGGGATGCAATCCGTGAGACCTCGACGTTCTCGACGCGCAAAAGTACGCTGTCCTTGGAGCTAGACATGCCGTTCCGATGTACCATATTCTTGACCCTCCTGCGGCTATATAGTGGGCAGTCGGGCAGCCGGGCTTCCCACTGCCGTTGTGGACGGCTTCGCGGGCCTGACAGTGGAATATAGCTCTATGGGAGGTCATGAGGTCTTCGTTATCAGAATTCAATTGAAGTTGGGCCTGCTCAAAGCCACTGCCGCCAGCGATCGCCGCTCACTCACGCATTGCGTCGAGCCACAAGGAACAGGAGGCTTCGTCGGATGAGATGGCGTGTTATGGTGATCTCTGCTGCTTTGCGCGTTTAACGACCAGTTCTTTGAGCTCTGTCGGAGTTTGCTTAAATACCTTCGTAGCATGCTTTGACTCGGCGCGCATGAGAATGCCCTGCGATGAGGCTACCCCTTGTCCGACCTGCATGAAGTTCAGGAAATAGACCTTGTCATCCGCATCGGAATATCATACATGTTCGCAGAACGGACTAATACAGTATTCGTACGCATCGATTACAACTCGCATCTTCAAGAGTTACCAGCGACGATCACGAGTCAGAAGGGACCAGATTTGACTTGTTTACCGGGGACTATGACCCCGGAGGGTGGCACGTCTCACAGACGTAGGTAGCGTGCTTGGAAATGATCCGGATGAGCCTCACTCCTTGGTGTACCGTTTGACCCACAGCGGCAGTTGAGTACCCTGCTCCGGAGCACTGCGCAGGAACGGCCGCTGTACGATGCTCGCCTTCTTACGAATCTCCTCCGGCGGGACCGCCAGCTCAAATTCAAACGCTCGCACAAGCGTAAACACGAGAGCCTTCATTCTATGGTCGCGGACTGTCATCAGCACCTCATACGATCACAAGCCAAGGATCAAGCTGGAGTGACGTACTCAACGAGAGAGAAGCGGAAGCCGATGCACGCCCGCGGCCCGCCGAGGAAGGTGAGCATGTGGCCCCAGACACCGGGGATGCTCGAGATAGCTTCCGGCGGGTTCTCCCAGCGCTCAGGCCTAGTTGCAATGGTCAGTCTTGGATAAACCGCTCCTAGATGCTACGCAGGCACATACTTGAACTCGCGAGCGTCTTCGCCCCAGAGCTTCTTGGAACGGTTCAAAGCCATGATCGGGATGATGATGCTGGTCCCCGGGGAAATTCTACTCTGCTAATCAGCATCCGTCCCCACTGCGACACAACATAACCCCACCTGATATTATCCTGCACCTGCCCGTATTTGTCGACAAACGGCTCGCTCACGGGAATGACATCGTCCTTGGTAGCGACTCTGAAGGTGAACGGGACGGGGGCGTGGACACGAAGCGTCTCGCGCACGACAGCATCCAGGTATGGCAGGCTGTTGAGTTCGTCCATAGTCGGCATGTCGGTCTCGAGTGTGAAGAGCTCCTCGCGCAGTTTCTTCTGTACCTCCGGGGCTTGAGTGAGCGCGTAGAGGCACCATGTTGTGGCAGTACTCGTCGTCTCGTGACCAGCGACAAGGAACCTGTCAGTAGATCATGAACATCGCAAGCTTGAAAGGTATGGAGCAAGTGACGGCCTACGTTGGGACCTCTGCAAAAACCCATCAGAGATAGCAAAGAGAAAACGAAGAGGCTACGTACGAGCCAGGACATCTTCCTCAGAGAGCCTCTGATTCTCCGGAATTTCGTTGGCCATGTTGGCCTTGAGGAGTAGCGTCAGGAGGTCGCGGCCGCGCATGTCGTTGCGGCCACTACCGCCCTTTTCCTTTCCTTCAGCCAGCTCCCGCGCAATCTCTGCCTTCTTCTCCGCAATTAGCTGCTTTCCGACGCGCCGCATGACATCTTGGGCGCGCTTGCTGCGCCTGCTATGTTCATCGGGCTAAACAAGGCAAGTGTCAGCCGGAGAGCGTCATGGCAGAGAAGTAAAGCCGCACGATGAAGTCCAGAATAGGGAAGAAGTTCTTGAGGACCATGAGGACCGTGATCTTGCTATCGGGTCGGAATATGACTTGGAAAGCGTCGTACAGTTCGTCAGACACCTCATTGCTGCCGCCAGGGTTCAGAGCGTTGAACCGATAGTTGAAACCTGACCGCAAGTACGCAGGCTCAGCATAGCTCATATCCCGAGACTTTGCAAACCCAAGCCCTACCAGCCAGTCCGATAACGTCCAGTGTCATCTTACTTAGACCGCTGAGAACGTCGATCCGAGCAAAGGCGCCGCCGTCCCGTGCGATCTGACCTTCCCATACATCACGGAGCTGCATAGACGTATGGATGGGTATGGAGCTCTTGTCCAATCTCGCGTAATGTTAGCGCTTACCTCCAGGGACTTCTGAACAAAGATCTCGGTGAGTTCCCGAATCTGCGTCGGGCCAAAAGCCGGATTCTATAGGTGCGAAACAAGGGTGGTCAGGCCCGTGCCAAAGTTCAGACTTGGATGGGATCTACCATCACGCGTCGCTGATATATCATCCGGTGAGCTGAGGATAAGTTGAGAGAGGCCATGGGATCGTCATACCTGTCGTCTGTGGTGTTCGCCTGTCATCTCGCGAGTTAGCTAGGTCATTGGGTGAAAAAAGGTGGTAGTGCTGTACCTTCTCTGAAGAGGACGCCTGTAGAAGCGGGGGCATTCAGTTCAATTAGGGGAACGAAAGGCCAGTGAGCAAGGAATCCTGACCTTCTCCGATGATCTTCGCCAGGTTCCTGCGAGCCGCTTCAGGCTTCTGGTAGTCCGCCGAGTGGGTCAAAATGTGGTTCAACGCTCGGGTATCCAGAGTCCACAGGCGATCATTCTTGGAGCAACAAAGAGTCAGCAGGTCGTCACAGCAGAGTCGAATTGGACGCCTCACATTCAGAAACTGCTTGTACACGATGTGCGGACCATATTCTTCACTCCAGCGTTCCTCCAGGACGGCAGGCTCTTCTTGCTCAAGGGCCATCAGGTTCCCGTAAAGCCAGCTGGGACTGGGAGGTCCAGGGAGGTTCCTGACCGCCGCCGTGTACGGTCGCCACAGTATAGGCCATGCCTTCCACGCTATGGCTCCGAGGAATGCCAGGAGAAGGGCGAGTCCTGCCTGAACGAATGACAACATCGCTTGTACCGGACTGATGCCGCTCAGAGACTACTCTGCCAGCCGCGCGGTTGGCGTCGGGAAGGGTCCTCAGAACACTGCTGAGCCCCTCTTATATACTGGAGAAAGCCGCGCATCACGTTGCCCGCGTGTCTCGACCGAACGGGCCCTCTCACGGTAGTATGACTGATAGGATATGAGGTAAATCAGGGCCCGAATGCACCGGATCGCGCATGGCCACTGAGTACTGAGCTTTCCCTTGGCACATATATACACCTTAGACGTGTGAGAGCACTTCAGCGCTCAGCGCGACTGCCTGTCGATACAGGGCCAGCCGCATTCTTTGGCAGGCTAGAAATGCTCGCAGGTACTCGCGCGGACGGTGAAGACAAGAGGGTAGATAGCTGGCTGAGATAGCCGCCGGTGCACTCCTGAGCTCAAGCGCCCAAGTGCCACGAGGCTACCAACCTCCCTAGTACAGTACTCATCGTGAGTTATGTTACATTGCTTGCTCTCGAACTCAGTAGACGGACATTCCGATCACAACCATAATCCAACCCCAGAATAAGTTCTTCCTCTTGGGGTACTGGAGTTATACGATATGGCAGGATGATGTCGAGATAAATAGGGGAAAACTTGAATGGGCGATGGCCACGCCGGATTCCACTCAGGTCCGCCATCACTGCAACCACTCATACACGTGTTCACACGCCCGTCAATGCTGCAAGTGACTCGGGCTGATATATTGGCGTGGCTCATTGGTTCCCTAAAGCCTATGGAATAGGTTTGGCGGCTCCGACGAGGACAGTATCAGTAACCACGTGGGAGTAGCCTACGAGCCGCGGACTGCGGGACGGTTAGGTGTCCCCATCATGCGAGTTCTCAACGGTGGCCAAGCCGCAGTGACACGGCTATGTACTGTGAATGCAAATCATACTGGTTAGGGCATCCCGAGATGATCGGATGGACGGCTCCTACTAAGTGCTATGAACGAGTCCAATTCATCTAGCTTTCTCACGCAAATCAGCGAGGGCCAACCATAGCACCTAGTATAAAGGGAGTCAAGATTCCCAGCAAAGCCTCACCCGTGGTCGCATCACGCCCACACAAGCCCTGTCGCAAAACTCAGACATGTCCGCCGCCGACAAGCTCGCAATATTCTTCACAGGCGCCACCGGTACGTGTCTCCTAATACACACCGAAACACCGATACAAGGCTCAATGAACCTGTGCAGGCTACATCGGGGCTTCGGTCTTGCAGCGGCTCTTGAACCACCCCGATCATGAGAAGTTCGAAGTCACCGCGTTGGTCCGTAACTCTGAGAAGGCGAAGAAGCTCGAGGGGAGCTTTGGGGTGAAGACCGTGCTGGGATCCCTCCAGGACCTCGACAAGCTCTCTGAGCTGGCTGAGAATGCGCATATCGTCATTCAAGTGGTACCATCGTTCCTTTTGTGATGGACTCACCCATTGTCTGATAAACACTGTCCATTAGGCAAATTGCGACAACACCGAGGCGATGAAGGCAATCCTGAGCGGCCTGAAGCGGCGGCACGAAAAGACGGGGGATGTTCCGCTCCTCATTCACACCGTGAGTATCTGTTCCTAAAGCCGTCCGATCTCATCAGCTCAGACGTCTCTGCAGTCCGGTACCGGCGAAATTACCGATGAAGCCCGTGGAGATTACGTCTCGGAGACGATTTATTCGGACCTCGACATTCCTCTCATCGAGTCCCTCCCTCCAACCGCGATCCACCGCCCGGTGGACCTCCTCGTCATCGCAGCAGACGACGAAGGCTACGTTAGGTCACATATCATCGCGCCCGCGGTCGTGTATGGAGTTGCGTCGGGACCTCTCTTCGATGAGGGCATTCCAGCAAACCAACACACGGTCATCACCCAGATGCTCGTGCGCAGCGCGCTTGATCGCGGGAGCATGGGCGTCCTCGGAAAGGGGATCTCGCGCTGGGGAGACGTTCACATCGACGACAGTGAGTGCTCGCTCTCCTGAGAGGTCTGCTGCCGAAAGAGGCTGATGTGAGGCGGTACCCCAGCCGCAGACCTCCACATCCTCTTGCTGGATGCGCTACTGAGCACTCCGGAGAAAGTCTCTCACGGGCGCAACGGCTGGTTCTTTGCGGCGAACGGGGAGCACAGCATGCGCGAGCTGCACGAAGCTGTCGCGGAGGCATTGTTCTCCCTCGGGCGCATCAAGAACAAGGAATTGATCCCGTACACCAAGGAGGACCTAGACAAGTACTTCTGGGGTGACGTGCGTACCTTCTCTATACCCCGTTCTTCAGTAGACGTGAGCTCTAGTGCGCGGGCCTGTTCGCTGAGATTGTTGCCCTTGCAGTACGTCGGCGGCCTCCTCTTCTCGAACTCCCGTTGCAAGGCTGAGAGGGGCCGGCTCGAACTTGGCTGGGCGCCGACCCACACGACCGGCGATTTCCTCAAGCTCGTCAAGCCTGAGGTGGAGATGCTCGTCCGGAAGGAGGACGCGAAGAAGGGCACCTGAAACCTCGCTCCGTAACCTATGCCGGTATTGCTGGCGGACTGGATTGACAGTCAACCTAAGTACTGTGTCAGCGTCGTCTTACGTGTGGTCAATGGATTGTACCATAGTCTCCTTCCAATCCAAGCGTATAGTGCGTGAGGAAGCAGATGTGGGGAAGGCAGTATGGAGCTTCACCTCTTGGACGTGCGCGGTGGCCGCGCTGTGCCAGAAGACATAAACTCTCACCCATGCTCCTTCGACCGTAGTCGGGGTGATCAGTGGGGTCGGGGTCCTCCCTGAACTGGTGGCAGCTTCAGGAGATTCGAGCCACCAGTAAGAGGAGCACGCAGAGACAGCGCACCGAGCATGCCGCACAGCCAGAGAACGATAGCTACGGTTTGGTGGTGGAGATGGTGGTCGGAAGAGAAGCAGTCTTGTATGAGTCTGTGTGTCCACTGCCAGGAGGAGACGCTCAGCGACCCCGTTCGCATCGGATTCGCTGGGTTCCCGTGTTTGTAGATGTTTACATAGGCGCGGTACTGAGGACTCCGCGCTGTACTGTAATTTCCTGCGGACCAAACGTACCTCACTCACTCACTCACTCACTCTGTGGATGAGCGCTTGACTGCGAGTGCTGGGTGCAACGACTCCGCGACTGGCTTTATTGTGAACCCCCTTCTCTAAGCATGACAACGCCTGCGCCCGCCTCGCGAGTAGCCTGAATTCCTCACGAGCACTCTTTGCTGAATGGCTGCCCCTACGATCTCCGCCGCGCAGGCCGTCGGCGAATACCTGCAGTCTCCCGATGACCTCGCAAAGGTGGCTGCGTTCCGCAAGAAGCTCGAGAAAGAGAAGGCCTCCATAGATGCTAGGCTCAGGAGCGGAGTGAAGGAACAACTCGACACGACGCGAGATGGCCTCCGCAAACTCTTTGGCACTCGCAACAACGTGCAGGCGATCAAGGACGAGATGGAGACTGTGGACAGGATGTGCAGCGACCCCCAGTATGTCGTCTCGACGTTCGACCAGATCAGCAGAGTGCGTGGCGTGGCAGGATTCTCATCTGAACCTCGCGGTTGACCCCGTATGGCTATGCTTAGGTCTCGATGGTGCACCGGAACTTCGAGCAAACCGAGGAAATGGTCAATAATCTGCTCGAGATGAACTCCAAGCTTGACGTGCTAGAGCGGATGCTTGTCGAGGACAGTAATGATATAATAGGCCCTGCTCCCAACCTCCTCCGCATACACTTCCAGCTCAACCGCCTCGAGGCGTTCCGGAACCAGACGATGCACCAAGCTAAGAAGTCGTCCACGGACACTCGAAACACGCTCACGCGCTGGTTCGAGCGGCTCAACAACCTCATCGAGGCTTTTGATCAGTACATGCTCGAGCTGGCGAGGAACATACTCCCCATTGTTCGCGCTGGGAATCCCGACGTCATCGTCCGACTGATGAAGATTGTCGAAATGGAAGCGAGGGAGGACGAGAAGGTGTGTCGGGTTTCCTGTGCATCTCCGGAGACGGTCTGATCACCTTCCTCCAGGCCATAGCGATCAAACTGGTCAAGAAGGCCGGCAAAATGGACGCCGCCTCGAAGTTCCGCTCCATGGCAGCGAATGCGCGCGTCATCAAGCACTACCGCTCGAAGGTCATGAAATGCATCACGGAGTCCATACAAGCCAAGTTTGACGACGTCTACGCCGCGAACGAGCGCAACCCAGCTGGGTTCCTGGACGACCTCGTCTTCATCTACAAAGACCTCATCCGCATTGAGAGCGACGTCGTCCCCTGCTTCCCTCCCTCCTACGACATCTGGCAAACGTACGTGCGCGAGTATCACAAGGCGCTCAACAACACCATCAACAAGCTCATGAAGTCCGAGCCGGAGGCGAGCGCGCTCCTCACCCTCCACGCCTGGATCAAGGAGTATAAGAAGAGCATGCGCGAGCTCGGCATCCCCGCCGAGTGGCTCGAGCCGCCGCTCCTGGACGGCAAGGAGCAGAGCCTGATTGAGGACTACCTGCAGCTCATCATCAAGAAGCTCGACGAGTGGTCCGAGAACCTGATGAAGACCGAGGTTGCCGCGTTCACCGCGCGCGAGGAGCCGCCCGAGCTCAGCAGCGACGGGCTCTACACGACCTCGGGCACCGTCATCTTCCTCGATATGGTCAACCAGCAGGTCGACCTCGCGCTCGACAGCGGACAGGGCCTCGTGCTCGCGCGCGCGATCGAGGAGGTGAACCGCGTCATGCGCTCCATCCAGGACCGCTGGGTCAAGCTCGTTGATACCGAATACAAGAAACATACGGAAAAGCCGGAGGAGGTCCCCGGAGGACTGGTGGAGTACTGCATTGCGCTCGCGAACGATCAGATCAAGTCGGCCGACTTCACGGAGGCGCTATCTGCACGCATCGAGCCTCTCGTATCAGAGAAGTACCGAGTGACCATCCACGACAAGCTGAACGACGCACTGGACGGTTATCTCGACGTAGCGAAGAAGTACACCCAGACGCTCATCAACATCATCTTCAACGATCTCAAACCAGCGGTCAAGCAGCTATTCCAGCCTTCGTGGTACGAAGGGACCCACGCGCAGATCATCGAGACGATGCGTGACTACCTATCAGACTATCAAGCGTACCTCAACGAGTCGCTCTTCGAGGTGCTCCTGGAGGACTTGCTCGACACCTACCTCGTCACATACCTCACCGCGCTGGCGAACGGGCCGAAGCTCAACATGCCCGCGGCGGCGGAGCGCATGCGGCAGGACATCGACGAGGCGTACAAGTTCTTCGGGACGTACAAGAAGATGAAGGAGCTCGAGCCGCAGATGGAGGTCCTCGACCAGGTGCTGGCGATGCTCGAGGCGTCGAAGAGCCTGGCGTTCCTCTCGTACTATGCCTTCGCGAAGGTGCACGGGCCGTGCATACAGTTCGTGGAGGCGTTGATGAAGGCGCGCAACGACCTCGACCGGTCCGCCGTGAGCGAGGTGATGGACAGCATCAAGCGGAAGGTCAAGGAGGACAACATCACGGATCGTAAGTCATTGCTGCATGATAGACGTCGGAGAGATACTGACAACCTCACAGCACCAGAACCGACAATTATGAAGAAGATTGTCATCCAGGGCACGCTTTCCCGTTTCCTCGTACGGACGTAGTATCCAAGCACGTCTCATTGTCCTGCTATTTATTCCTCTCCGCCATCATACCCCTCTACTGCATACAGCTTCTCGCTTTCTTCCGCTCTTCTGTAACGTATACGGACGTCCACTCGTATTGTATTTCTATCGCAATCTTCTTGCTCGTAGGCGAGGCCCGGAACGACCCTGCAGCTCAGTCGTCCTTGTGCGCTTCGACGGCGTGCTGGTCCAGCGCGTCTTGAGCGCGTACGGTCGACTTGTCAGGCCAGCGCGCAGCCGCGGCGTCGATCTTCCTGAACTGCCAAGGGAAGCGAGACGGGTACAGGAAGGGCCGCAGGTCGAAGCCTACACGCGTATCGTCAGCATCTACGCTTCACATCATGTGGAAGAAAGGAGCGCACGATTGTCATCGGGGCTATATTGCTCCTGCACAATGACGGGATCAGCTTCATCGCACCTCGGGTCAGTGATGAAGACACGTACCGCGTGGTAAGAGGGAGTGAGCGTGGTCATCTTATGCCTGTTGCGGGCATACTCGAAGAAGAAGTGCTTGACCTTCTCAGCGACCTGTTGTGGCGAGAGGAACGAGCCCCACTCGTGGCAGAGCTTCGTGAACATGCTCCATGGGCCGCACTTCTCGACCTTGCGCAAACGTCCGAAGACCGAGAGCTCGTCGTAGGTCATGCCCATATCGGCCTGAAAGCGTGTCATATTGAGTAAGGCTAGTGGTCATAGGCGTTGGGGTCATTACCTCGTCCGCTTGAACGTATGTCTCCGTGATCGGCTCTAGCTCGGCTGTAGGAACCGCCTCGAGGAAGCTAGGAGGAGTGGTCAGTATGGGCAATACTGACAGCACGAAATGCGCGCACTCGGTCAAGATGGGGAGGTCGAAGGCATCCCGCGCATATGCGATGAACTTCTTGAGGTCGGTCTTACTGATTGCGCCGATCGGGTTGACGTCCGCTGCAAACGCCATCTAGCGTCCTCGTAGACGTCATTAAGCTGGATATATGCTCACCGGAAGAGCAGTCGTACTTCGTGAAGTAACCCCGCAAGCTGTAAGCGTGCGTCAGCACTGCGCTTGAACCTCGCATACTACAAGCCGCAGCACCCACCTCTCATCGACATTCGCGCTCCCAAGCACGAGCAGCCCTCCCTGCCTCCCGCGCACCCACGGCATCAGCTGCGCAAACAGATACGCAATGACCATCCGCAAGCGCGCCTGAATATTCTGCAGCGCGAGGTTCTCCGCGGGCGTCCCGCCATGCACGCGGAAGCGCGGCTTCACGCCCGTCACGTACGCAAACAGGTCGCGCACCGCGGTCACGAGCGTGTCCATGTTCAGGTCGATGTGGTAGCTCCCGATCGCCGCCGCGAGATCCTTCGCGCGCTTGCGTGTCGCGGGGCTCGAGTTCTCCGTGCCCATGTAGCACGTGTGGAAGATCCGGTTCGCGAACTCGCGCGGGTCGACGGGGACGTAGTCCGAGTCCTCTGGGAGGCCGGCGATGCGGCGCGCGTCTGCGATGACTTGTTTCTCTGTGTGCGGGTCGTCAGGCGTGATGAGATGTGGAGGATGTCGGTGTATGCGTGTGGAAGAGCGTACCTCCGTTCCGCGCGGCCTCGGAGACGAGCCGGCACATGGAGTAGACAATCACTGAGGTCGCGCAGCTGTCGATGCCACCGCTCAGGGGGATGAAGTATCCCTGCGTGCGCGAGCGGCGGAGGTAGTCCCACAGCCAGCACGCAGGACCGAGCCTGTACGTTCGAGCGCGAGCGTCAGTGTAACATTCCCTGCACACGATGCTCGCATATAGTAGACACTTACGCGATCTCCTCCTCGGGCTTATGGTACCTCACCTCCGCCAACTTGCCCACCACGAGCTCGCTGAAGTCCTTCACCTCGTCCGCCAGCCCATCGGAGAGCGAGAACGGCACCTCGATGCGCTCGTAGCGCTCCGCCTGCGCGGCCTGGTTGCTGCGGCTGCTCGTCGCGCGGTGCGCGCGCACGTCCTCGATGT
>MU277988.1:829316-846921 GCA_022385765.1 Trametes cingulata
CCTCGCTGTGAGGTACGGCCCATATCATACACACTGCTCGAACTCCGCCGAACAATACAACTTACGGCTCATGCTGCGATTTAGTGCCGTTTCCGAGGCTGAGTTGCGTCGAGGACATGGCGACCGCGCGCTCGTTCATCCACTATTGTCTGTCGAGTACAGTGGGCAGACCGTGCATATCCAGCGATCGCGATGATTTGCTTACTCACTTGCCCAGATGAACTGTGATATAAGGACGCAAGGCGAGGGGCGTGCTCGACTCGACATGCTTTCCCCTGCCGTCGTACCTCATCCCCTCGCCTCCTCGAGAACTGCGACACTGGCTGGCTACCCACACACGGAATTCAAAGGGTAGTCCAGTACTTTCAGTGAGTTCTTACAATCCATCCAATTTTCACAGATCGAAACAACTCTCGTCTGCGTCTGCGTCTGCATGCTAATGCACTAGCCTCGATTGATCTTCCTTCCTCGAGGTGATAGCGGGGGGCCCGATCGGCGACATCTGCGGCCGCTGTGCTATGAGTATAATCAAACTAAACATGAGGGGTTCAGATTGCTTGGATTCATAGCCTGGCACATATAGCCATAGGTCGCCTGTGGTATGCAGCTTGCTTGCCCGTGACTTTGCTATGGGTAAGGTGGGTGCAGTGAAAGTTGGTTGATACGGACATTAACTATTCTTCTATCAGCACCCCGGTCTATCCAGCTGTCCCTCACCTATCTCTGCCCTCCGACAGACTGCCGAATGGTGTGCTTTCATAGCGCTCGCACAGGGCAAGGTCGTCGCAGCTTTGGGTCGGGACCCGTATCGAACGTACGAGGCAATCCATCCAGCCAACATCGGATTAGCATTCCCGTGGTGCTCGTCGCTTTGCTATGGGTGGGACCAAACTATTCTTGGTTGCGAATACCTTGGTTCCGTCCATAGCAGCACGGAGGCCGTCCGCGTCTATGGCCTTGTCGACACCACGGTGTACGTACCACTCCCGGTGAGTTCTCATTTTGTTCCTTCGCTGCTCAAAAACTGACACGTACATGTGTGCCCAAACACTCTATCTGAGGTGCCTGCCTTGCACGAGAGCAGAGAGGTTCGACGAATGATGTCTGCAGCCGCGCTGTGAGTATAACCATTCTTGACAGGAGATATCCGGATTGGTCATGCTCATAGCCTGGCGCAGCTCCTTGTACTTCGTACGGGCGTACGGTGCATGCTCACGCTTCGCTGTCGTGCAGGGGTTGAGGGGTGGTACGCTATGCTGCAGCTAGGACGACACGGCGTTAACACTGTGAGCAACCTGCAGCTTGAATCTGGCTCAAGTCGCAGGCACTGAAGCATTGCAAGCAGATTCGAGTCGTACTCCTTGCTCAAGGACGAGGATCTCGATCGGTGAGATCTGCTGCCGTGCTGTTGGTGAAGACCAATCCATATGTGTGGAAATGATCACACTCATAGCCAGGCACGAGTATGCGTAGGTCGCCTCGACCATCGCTTCTCGCTGATGACCTCGTGTGTTAGGTCGGAGAGCGTTGACATAGGTACATATACGGTACGCTCGAAGATGTGGTGCTTCGACCGCAGCCGGTCCGATGAGCTTCTCCTGTGGTGCTCTACAGTGACGTTGACGAGCATCGGCATTAAAGGCCTCTCGTGAACTATCCTAGAGATTCGTCTCAAAGCACAGTGCTTGGGGAGGGGCAGAGAGGCAGAGAGGCTCGATTGATGACTTCTGTCGCCGCGCTATGAGCATCACTAATCTGTACGCGAAGTATTTAGACTGGTCACACTCATAGCCTGCCACAGGGGTCATAGTCCAGCTTTGTGGTGTTTGCTAGGGGCACGTGCCAATCCTCCCCGTTGGCAAGTTCAAGGTTGGAATCAATCCTATCCCGCGACGATCTTCCGAATGACGCGGATTCATAGCACTTCTCCCCGGCAAGGTCATCGCAGCTCTGGGTCTGGACTGACTTGAGGGCACGCAATCCATTCAGGTAAGATCAGACTAGCCGTCCCGTGGTGCTCGTCGCTTTGCTATGGGTAAGACCAAGTTATTTTGATTGCGAATACCTTGGCTCCGCCCATAGCAGTGCAACGATTCTCCATGTGAGCATGTCAACCCTAGCTTAGCCGAGCTCGAGGCACCCATCCGACGCTACGTCGCATACAAGGGACATATGATCCTCTTGCCGCCCCGTCCCTCGTCGTCCACATTCGGACGGTTTGTATAGGAGCCCCGCAGCCGTGACGATGACCACTGCACAGTGACGGCCTGCCTGGTATGACGAGAAATGCATCTGGCATTCAGTATATACTTGTACATTGGGCGGAGCTTAACATAATGAAACCACAGCGAGCGCGACGAGAATACATATACGGCAATATCAATGCGTGTGCCAAAGACAGCGAGATAGAAGGCATGAACACCTGATTGAAGCAGCTAGCTGAGCAATTCGAGAAGCTAAGGATAGAGAGCGATGTGGCACGAAAGCGAGACGAGGAGAAAGCGGATGCGTGCATATGCTTGCAGGGGCGTCGTCGTACCTCGAAACTGCGGTCTGGTGCTGGCAGTACAGAATGACCAGAGGCTGAGAGTCTCCGCAGGGTCGTGAAGCCGCACCACGAGCGAACAGCACTGTTCAATATTGCACGGCTTACGAGGTCAAGATGATGGCGTTGATATGGGTAAGTGATTGCGGAAGTAGGAGTGCGGTGCGACGCGCACGGCAGTCCTATGATGTGAGACGCGTCAGTCGTCCGATTTGTAGTGAAACTCAAGGGCAGGTTGGGGAAACTGAGCCCGGTCGGGGTTGTCGAAGGTGGCGGCATCGTGAGGGCCCGGAGCATGATAGTAATGGCCGTCCTCGGAGGTCGTCCACTGCACCTGGAGCCAGTTGGGCGACCATTCGAGGGGGAGGTTTCCCTGCGTCGGAGAGGGTGTGGGCACAAAGTCGACCGAAGGATAGTCACGAGTAGGGCTCCGCTCGCGATCCGTGATTGGGAGCACAGGCATGAAACACGAGAAGCTGGGGGGCTCGACGTAGTGGGACGGGTCTGATGGATGGTTTGCGGCCCCCGTCCAGGAAAGTGTTGCGTCGGCGTCTAGAATGAGGGGATCACACCCAGGAAGTTGTTCCGCACATGTTGCCCCTGCTGTGCTCGTGTCAAGCGCGTGCGACGACGCTGTCGGCGATGGATACGGTTGTGCACGCTGCCCACGGGCGAGCAGGCTCGACCGAGGCATACATCCGAGTCTCGTACGCCCATCAGGGCGGTTGGCGGGTCTACCAACTAGCGATTCGTAGGCGTCGAATGCTGCAGCGCATGTTGGCGAGTGTCCAGGGCCAACACGGTGGCCGAGTGCGAGCGGTGCACCGCCCAAAGGCAAAGCAGGCGACAGCGGGAAGAGCTGAGACATGCTACGAGGTGTGGCGAGGTCGTCGCGCACGAGGGGGCGATGTTCCAACGCCACAGAACCAGAGTAGAGGTGGGGAGCGTTGCTGGCGGGGGACACGTCGAACGGAGGCTGATCGTAGACGAGGTTTCCTACGGGATTGGTACGCGCCACGCGTGTCGAATGCGGGGAACGCCTCAGACGAGGGATAGCTCGGAGGAGACGTGAAGAGGCTCGTTGGTGCGGAGAGGGGCGGTGCGACCTGTGCGTGGCGGAATGCTGCTGCTTCGTAGGTGTCATTCACGTCTGGAGAGAGCGGGGCTTGATTGTAGCGTCTCTCCGGTACGGGGAGGTCGCGAAGAGGCTCTTGCTCCGGAGATGATCCAGCACCTTGAAGAGGATCTTCTCTTGCCGTGCGAAACGAGTCGTCGAGGGGCTGGTCGATGTTGAAGTCAGAGACTGCAGACATGCGTCCGCCGCCGCCGCAGCCTCTATGGTTCTACCAATGCAAGTCATTAGTGCATGCATACAGGCGGCGGAAAGTAGATGTCTGACCTTCGCAGTACTCTTGGCTCTCTGTTGACGCGACCTCCTAGTACTATAGCCCGAGGCGCCACGACGCTGCTGACCGTTGTAGGTAGGCGATGTCGACGGCAGGTTCGGTCTCGGGAGTGAGAATTCGTGGTACGTCCCAGGAGTTCGTTGGCAGAGAGCATTAGAAGCATAGTACCACTTCTGATTGATGCCCTCTGCCGGAGTACCCCACTGGACCACCCTTTCTCGAGCCTGTGACTGTGATGAGTACGGGGCAGCGGAGAAGAGCTCTAGTGCACACAAACGTTCGGTCCAGCATTAGTGTACGACTTCGGGACTGTTCTGGCGTGTCCGCCCGGGCGTTTTGGCTTGTCGCACTTGGTCTCTTGTTCCGCGGACATCGTGCATGGATACGGTGGCTTTGTCTGAACAATAAGGACGAGTGGGTCGAAAGTACAAGAACACCTATGTACGAAGCACCCACTTCTCTTATAAACCCGCCGGGGAGCACGGCACAGAACGTCCAAGGCGTACGCGGCCCTCTCTGATGCCCTCCAGGTTGAAGCCTCGTGCCAGGACTCTCCGCCTCGCAGGGCCCAGTCATGCGGGCTCCTTCTAGACGTGCATCACTTCCAGGTTACAGACGTTCACAGCCCCTGGAAGCTGCCTCGAGGTGATGCGCCCAAGAAGCCATCCGAGGATGGCAAGTAGCATCGCCCGTGCCCGGAACAAGTGGGAAGGGGATGCTGGTGTGCTTCTTGCAGCACGTTGACAAGGCGTGACATTAGGTTCTCGGAGCTTCAACGTATCGTTCTCTGCCTTTGGAGAATTGTTCACGAGAGGCGTACACCGCCGATGCCCGCACATGGACTAGCTTGGTGCAGATGCCAGACAGTTCAGCTCGTACTACTGGGACGGTTTAGAACTCACCAGGCACCTCCACATGTCACGCCTCACGAGAACAAGGGGCTTGGGATGCTATGATGCAGCATCCTCCAGGTTTCCGACGTCGCTTTTGTCACCCCGATGCTAGGCGATAGGATCATTGCTCAGCAAAGGGTGCAATCCTCACGTACATACACGCACCATCATGCACTTGCATTGTAGAAGACAAAAGGATGGAGGAATGCTGGAGGCAGAGTTCCTGATTGCTACGGTTACCGTGACAAGGTGGTGCGCGACTGTGGGGCCCGTGTCCAATCTGCAACCGACCCATCGTGCATTGGTGTCCTCACTTCTTATGAGACGGTGTATGGTGATCGACTTGATGCTGACCGAGCGCATGTGCCGTACAACTCGTCGACAGTCCCAGTCATGGTCGCGCCCGGATGAACGTAGGCCTATGCAGACAATGCGAGCGGGCGCGTGCGCGAGCGCAGCGTGGGAAGCCTGCATATTGAGGAAACCCGTGAGCGCACACAACAAGACGAACCATTTGCGGATGGAAGGTGTTTTCCTAACACTGCTGTATGCGTGCGCCAGCGGCGGTTCCCTCAGGCTTGTCGAGGTTTTGCTGCACAGTGACGCGATGGCCGGAGGTGGGAGGGCATATGGGGAACATCGCGAAACGTACTGCACGCGCAGCGATGGACTTGCCGAGTGTCCACTCGCCGTCTTGTCGGATGTGGGGTCATTGAAGATGATAACGCCAGTACTATGATCACTATGATCATGTCCTAGAGCTCGGCTACAAGCCGGTACCCCCGTCTGCATAGTCCACTCGTTAGCTCTCGACTTGCCAGTGAGACACCAGGCCCCAGGGTGTCATGTCATAGTGACTCACCGAGAGACGGAGTGTGGCCCCAGGCGAGGGCCCCAGTTCAAATCGCTGCAGCATCACTTGTCTGTGTAATACTGGCTGGACCTAGAGTACCACAATGCCCAGGTCGTAGTTGGTATGCGATGGAACCCGACGAAACGCCTTGCTTCCCCGAAAAGCCTGAGATGGCAACGATGATGTCCAGATGAGTCGCACAATGCTACTTCGAAGCCTCTGATATAGACTCTCTAACTCAAACGCAAGGAAGGAGTTCGAGGTAGAGGCTCGGGATTCGAGGCGAGTACTACTGGTGTCATGGCCATCGGGCGGCGTCTACCGTGCACTTCTCAACAAAGAACGATGCGAGCGCCTACATAATATGTAACTGCACTTTGCAAGGCAGACTAGTTGCATTGACTGATCCTGATCTGTCTCTTGCTGATGACTGTCTCGATCCTAAGGTTTCCACAGTGTCGAGATGTGTATACATCGGCAGATACGTCCTTTCTGAGCTATATTCGTGCAGGCTATGCTGGTGCTGGAACCGGAGGCTGGAGCCTGAAACAATTGACCGACAAAAGACGCAAACATGCTGACGACCTCGCACGGTCACGTCTTCGAGTGTCATCTCCTCATATGACACGATTCCTCAGGTGCATAGAAGCTCATTTTGTCCCTTCTGCTGACGTCTAGATGCCATTCCTACTGGTTTATGAGTTTGGCAACTCTCGTGCTTGTCGACTTAATTGTTGGCTGATTGCGACAGTCCGCATATCCGCCAATTGTCATGCTCGCTCCCTGCCGGCTTTGAAGCAGTCTCGCACCTGTTGTTACCCGAACCACTCAGACCTCAAGCAAGTTACCTACCACGTCTAGGTACATAAAGCCAGGCACGCCCAGAAACATTGTCCCTTCACCCTCTGTTTCGCGATGGTGCGGTTACCCCACAGAGGTACGCCGAGTATGCGGTGCGTGCTCTCCATTAGGGCCGAGCTTATGGCAGGCGTTGCTGTGCTATGGGTTGAGCCAATAATTTCTCGAGTTGAGTACCAATTGGCTCAGCTCATAGCCCAGGACACCTCTCGTCATAGCCAATGTTAGCGTCTCCGGATGTCCCTTCCGCGGGAGTGCATCTCCGAACACTCACAGGCAGTAGGAACTGTGTACTAGTACCATCCGCGTACATAGAAACCCCGCGTAGTCCTCCCTTTCACGGTGGGATGGCAACGTGCCCTCTCTTGACCTCGCAGTCAATGTCTGGCCTTTGGTGGACAGGTACCGACAGACCATCTCGACAACCCTTGAGAAGCTTCGCGACGTTCGTAGGTACTGTGACAATGGATGTCTGCACTCTGGCCGACGTATCGAAGTGGCAGTGGATCGCTACGACTACACAACGTACATTTACGGTAAATTCAAGAAGCATAAATGTCAATAACGGAAGAAAGCAAATGTGAGCAGAGCAACGCAGACCAGCAAAATCGCACAGGCATCGTGATACACTTGAGAGAAGACTAAAGGTGACTTGTGAGACGCGGATCATGTATGGAGCGAATGTTAATGTAGTACTGGAGGTGAGCCTGTGAGGGTTGAAGGATGAGGTACTCCAGACCGTGGCGGAGTTCTGACAGAATACAAGGTCAAGAGCTGGCCAGTCCACGCAGCGCATCGTACTGGAGAGGTAACACGGTTTGGAGGACAGGATATGGGTTGATCGAGTTGAGTGAATGGGATGCAGAGCGTCAGATGCCTTATTTGCAGCGGTGATCGTAGGCAGGTTGCGTCGTCCCGGGCGTCCTGTCGCGGACGTCGTGGCCTGCGGAGAAAACATCAAGGTGGTCGTCGAGCTTATCCACCTCATGAAGAATTGACGAGACCAACTTGTCACACGCCTGATGAGAAGGGTAGTTGTCAGGACGAATCAGGTCCTGGGGTGCAAACGGAGTCGCATCAGACTTGTTCCAGACAGTCTGCATGCTGCTTGTGGCGAGGTGCAGGAACGTAACAGGGCATGGAGGCAAGTTGTACGACCCGTCCGATAGGTGGGGAGGTTTGACGTAGTGCTCCGGCACAGGGGTCCCGCTCCGGAGAGGCGTGACGTCTCCAGCAGGAAGATCGGTTGGAGTGTGTGTGAAGGAGGTCGAAGGAGGTGGGCTCAGTTGAAGAGACAAAGCATCCCCCTGGGCGGGAACATCGTCCAGCGGTACCTCTGAGTTCTCGGTATGATGCTTCCGAGTCTCGCACGCCTGGCGACGTGCATTGCCGCGCGTGGAGGCGTACGTGGAGAGAATAGGAACCGGATAAGGACTCGCGGCTTCGCGCACCGCGCGAATAGTGCCACGCGGACGATTGCGTTGCGCAAGTGGGACCGTCAGCGGGTGGTGTCTGGAGATTGCGCTGATGCGTGCTCCATAGCGAGGACGCGGTGTGTTGTTGGGTACGGCACCCGGTACGCCGGGGTCACGCGCGACAGGGAGACCCGGGACGAGCACCATGCCGTTCACCGTAACGAAGGTGCTTGGGGAAGGAGGGCTCGGAGGGGCCATGAAGCGGGGCGTAGTGCGTAGAGTAGGAGGACCATGGCTCAGGACGTAGTTACTTTCGCCGAGAGGCCGCCACAGGTCGTCCAAGTCTTCCTGTGGTGAGGACCCAGAGAGCCAGGTGTTCGGCTCGTAGTCACGGTCCTCGTCGACGTCGAACTCCGGGAAAGACTCTCGCAAGGGAAGAGGAGAGTCCGTCGGGCAGAAGGGAGAACAGGAAGGGTTCGGAGGGGATTTCGGCTCGCATATGACAGTTAGGGGTTCGTCGTTGCGGTTCGGTTCGTCGCGCTTGTCTTCCTGTCCCTTGTTCTTGCTCGACATTGTGTTTGCATGCGACGGCATGTTCTGGAGTACAACGACGAGCGGGGTTGAGAACAAGGATCTCCATGTACGGATCGTATGGCCCTCTCATATACCCCTTCACTTGCACAGGACGGGAGTACGCGGCCCTGCCCTCCGATGCCCTCCAGGACAAGCCTTGTGTCAGGCGTCCCCGGTGCACGGAAAGAAACTTTAGTCATGCGCAACGCTGTCATGCAGGCATGAGTGCCCGAATACGGATGTTCACAGCCTCTTCGAACTGGCCTCGAGGAGGGGTGTTTTGGGGTTAGCCCGAGATGGCAGGTGAGCATAACCCGCGTCCGGAACCAGTGGGAAGCAGATCTTGATGCCCTGCTTGCAGCACGTTGCAGAGAGGCAGAAACACGTTCTATGGCTTTTTGAATTGTTTTCTGCGAAATTTCAGAACATGTACACGAGCGGCCGATACCGCGCACAGACAGGTCGCCGAGCTGCAAACCCCTCCTTGTTCGGGCTTCCTGGTCCAGAGCAATGGTGACTCCTGTGGGACGTGCAGGGCAGGGATGGGCTCAGAGATCCTCCAACGGATGGAGGTGGCCAAATAAGCATATAAGCACTCCTTGAGCTCGCGCGCGACTCGTGCATGCATCCAGGTGGGGCGCGACTGCTGGTCTTTGACCGTAAGTCTGTGTTGGCAAGAGCGAAAAACATACTAGTCACTTCGAGACAGCTCGCGCGACGAGCATAGTGGGGCATCAACCATGCGGCGCAGCGGCGCGCGCTCGCGAGCGCGGCATGTGAACTTTCAGGGAAAGTCTCAGTACAGCGTGTCCAGGAACTCTTGGACGAGACTCACCTTATGCGGATGAGAAATATGCCCCCGCCATCGCGTGAACGCCGGAGGCACTGGAGTCTTACAATGCATTGTATGGCAGCGCGGCGGCATACGCCAATGGCGCGCGAGGCGAGCGGGAATTGCAGTGGCAGTCACATCAGTGGTGGTAGTGAGTGGCCTCTCCAAGTACTGCGCCTTCGTGCTGTGATCAGACCTCTCCTGCTTGCTTCATTGATGAGCAATCACTGACGTTTGCCGGATACCCTTATAAATGGTTCCCTGAGGGACAGTCTAAGTGATACAACGGTCGACTCACTTCGCTGAGATCATTGGTGATCAATGCCATACCCTTCAGCACCATCTGTGGGTCATGGCTGAGTGGAGAAAGGTACCTTGAGGCGTACGCAGTGAACTCCCCACCGGATAGGCGGCAGCAATGTCGAGATGAATCTCATACTGATTATGGCGATTGATAGACTTCCTGAGGGAGATGCAGGACAGCTTCAAGGTACAGTGCTAGACAAGCGCTGTGGTTCGCTTGCAGAATGGTCGAGTACCACTCCCATCATGGACGGGACTTGGACGATGTAGCGATCGCAGAAGCCTGCAACCGGCACTGTACTGCTCCATGACGAAGGTCGTTGGGCGTCTAATTAGCTGAGCGCTTCGCTTCTCGAAGGAAACGAGCGCCTATCTGCTTTGACTTCGAGCCAAAGCTTCTCCGAGTCGAGCGTGTCTCTGCGCTAGGGACCGTCTTCACTGCGAGACTCACATAGGTACTAGACGCTTCGTAGGATGATTCAGCGTAGCGATCTAGGCTATCAACGGACCATGCTCGTCATGTCAAGCTCACGTTTTCCGGTGTTATCAACGTCTGGAGCTCAAGACAATTGACTCACAAAAGACATCAGCATGCCGCCTACCAGCGTGGCCGTCGGACTGTCGTCCTCCCGTACGAAACAATTACTGAGACTCATAGAAGCTAGCAGCGTCGTTTCACCAATCAGTACCTCGTGAGTACAGTCCTTGTGCTTGTTGACCTAATTGTTCGGCGATCGTGAGCTGAGTTATGTACGGGTCTTGGTAGAGGCAACGCGGAACAGGTTCGCTGTTGACAATTGTCGTTCGAGTGGTTATCGTTCTGATCAGCTGCCAAGGCCACCTACATAAGTATGGGCACGTTTGGATATGACATCTACCCGCCTACCATGCAGTCGCCGATGGAACAGGTGGCCACCAACGGTACGCAGGACGTTCTCCTTCTTCCCATCCCATAAGGTACATTCTTCTAGAGGTTCCACGGGGTACGGGGCGTCATCTCTTTCTCCTATATACGACGCTAGCTGACGCAGAACTAAACAGAACCTGAAGAGACGCAGCCTGCCAGGTCACGCACAACATGCTTCGGTGCGCAGTAACTTCTTCGTAAACGACCAGGTAGCATTGGGTCTTCTGTGATCCAGGTATTTCTCCCTCGAAGGGGAGGGGGGAGGTTTGCTAGCGGTGGACCCGGTCATGGCAGCAGAATTCACGCCCCATGGAGCACGGGGTTGGCAGTGCATGGTTGGCGTCGCTGCGCTATGGGTGATAAAAAGTTATTAGAGACTCGAAGAATAACTTGGTATCACTCATAGCTCAAGGTGCCTCCCGTCGTTGTCGACGTCCACTCCTTGCAGCCTTCTCGGACAGCCAGGACATAGGATTGACCCTGCACCGTTACTCACACTGTTGCAGCGTGGTTGTTATATTTACATGATCCTGTCATCTCCGTACCCGGCCGTTGCTAGTTCACTCAGGTCTGAATCTGGTGAAGTGCCGAGGTGATATCTGCGAAGTTCGGACTCTGCGATGTCAATGATCACTATGAAGATGCATGCTTCCATCGTTGACAACCCTATAGAAGAAGTGTGGAGACTGATTTCAAAGGACCTGCGCCAGTTGGCCTGAGTACGAGTCATACTCCGAAAGAAGGAAATTGCAGTGCAGAAGAGACGATGTTCGAGGGCAACATTGAGTACGGTTTACATAGAGAGCGATACAGCAAGGCGATAGCAAATTCGTGCACATAGCGAATGTCAGAGCAAACCCGACTCTGAGGTCGTGGATGTGCTCTGAAGAGGGACTTCAAGGTCATTCCAGATGGTGGCGTTCCCTGACACATGGTCGAGGGCTCGCGGAGCGAGGTAACCTATCAAGGTCGTGAAACACCATAGCACGGAAGACAGTTATGGGTGATAGAGGCTCGGAATGAGACGGGAAGCGAGTCAGACACCTGGTTGCCAGTTGCGAGCGTAGCAATGTTCCCTGATGTCTGCGACCCAGTCGGGGTACTCGAGACTGGCTAGACCAACTCCGATGTCGGTGTGTGCAGCATACTCCGACATCGGCAAGGCATGCACATCGAGCACGCGGGGAGAAGCGTAGTCGTCCGGGCGAACTAGGTCCTGCGGCGCCAACAGTGTCATATCGACTCGGGGGTAAATGGACTCGTTCCAGACGATTTGCATGGGGCTAGGAGCGTGAGGTTGGAAGTTCGAGAATGGCAAGGTACGTGGCGGGTCGTAGTATGACCCGGCTGGGAGGTGAAAACTTGGAAGTTCGCCGTAATGCACCGGTATCGGAGCACCTATGGGTACGGGAAGCGGATTCTGGGAGGCATCGTCGTCGGCAAGAAGATGGGGCACGGCGGATGTGATGGGCGTCGAAAGAGGATGGTCCTGCAGATGCGGACCGTCTCCTCCCGCTGGTACTATGTCGTCTGGCAGCGGCATGTCCAAGTGCCTGAGAATACGCCTCCGAGTTTGCAACGCCTGCGGACGTCCATTGCCGCCCATTGGAGTGTACGCAAGGGGATGAGGTGCGGGATAAGGGCTCGCCGCAACCTCGCGCGCAGTGCGACTACGACGCGTGCGACTTTGAGAAGGTGGTTCCGATGGCGGGAGCCTGCCGAGCGCGCGAGCATTAGGGCCACTACCACGACGCGGTATGGCGTTGGGCTGTATCATAGACTCGCTATCTTGCGCAGAGGGCGTTGACGGATTCGGGGGATAGTCCATTCGGCGTGACGAGAGGCTGTCCATGGTGGCAGAGGGACTGAGGGGAGGAACGGATGCGGGCATCGTGGAGCGGGGAACTGCTCCCTCTATGAACTGGTAGGCGTGCGCGAGGACGTAGTCTGCATCGCCCAATGACCGGGGGTTACCATTCGCGAGCTCGGAGTGCCCGTAGAGCGTCGTGGGGTTTGCCTCGTACACATGTCCTGGCTGGACGTTGAAGTGTGGAAACGCCTCCGCGAGGGGAAGTCGAAAGCCGTCGGAGGGAGCAGGCTCCAAAGGACCAGGGAGGGACGTCCACGGAGAGCGCTCGAGTTGCGAGGGATGCGCCACAGTTGTGGTTTGAGAGGAGCCCACCACCTGGCCGAGACCGGGATATTCGAGGCCTACCGGAGCGGATGGATGATGTGGTTGGAAACGCATTTCTGTCTCACGAATGGGAGGAAGCACCTGCATGGCAGCGTGTCCATACGAAGGGGAATAGGAAGGGGCGAAGATCGAGGACGCGATGGGACTTGAGGGGTCCGAGGGATCGCATTGCCCTATCGCTGTCTCGTCCTGAGCATCCGGCACATAGGGCGCACGGCGGCGGCGGCGTCCGCGAGCCGAATGAGAGGTTTTGAGGAGGTCCGTAGTGTCCTCGGGACCCTTGTCCCACTTCTTTCCCCAGTTGGGGAACTGATGTGGACGGCATTCACAGGTGAATTCTCTGTGAAAACAAGGCCACTCACCCTCTCGCTGTCGTCGCGAAACTGCCTGGGAAGGCGGGATTTGTATCCCCAGGAGCGTTGCTTTTCGCCTACACGCGGTGGCGTCTTGCTGTCGCTTTCCTTCTCGTCGTCATTGCGCTTGTCGCCGTCGTTGTTCTTCTTGTTCTCGTAACCCATTCTGTCAGAGGAGGACAAGGTCGTTCGGAAGAACAAGGCTACCCTTCTGGGTGCACTCCGCTCAGCTTATATACAGCGCTGTGAACGCGACATGAGGGCACCCTCGCCTTGCCACAAGGGATCGGAATTCGCCCACTGTTGCCGCCGAGGGCACGCGTCAGGCCTAGAAGATCCGTCCCAAGGAGGGAAGTCACGGAGTCTGCCGCAAGCGCAGCCCCTCTTCTCCACGCACATACGAACACAGCCCTCGGAAGCTTCCTCGCGTTTGATGTGCTGCAGTGACATACACATGGATGGCAGGCTTGTATAGCCCCCGCTGAGGGCACCTCGGGAGCGGTTGTGGAGAGATCCATGTCACGGCACATGGACGTAGACATCATGCCTTCACCAGCAGACTACTGCCCAGCCGCATTTACTGAATATTACTGCGACCGGGGCTCTCGCCACCAATGTCAACCGCGAAGGCTGGCTCGTCGGAGCGCAGCTGACCCAATGATGAGGATGGCTGCAGATGAATGTCGTACCTGAGGATGCGTTCTGATCCGCATTTCCCGCAGTGTGGACTGCACTTTCCGGCGAGGAACGTGCTGCACTCTGAAGAGAGCCAGCCGCCTCGCGCTGTGATACAACTTGTTTGTTGAGTGGCTCGGTACATGCGTATGCGAAATAAGAGAAGCCCAATATACGCACCTTAGATTCCCTAGCCGAGCGAGGGAATGAAGCAATCGCGGGAGATGTCATCGTCCTTCCAGGCGGCACTCAGTATGCCAATCGTGGTCGTTGTGTTGATCGCCTTGTGCGCGGGTTGTGGCGGCTCGCAGAGTACCACTATGAAGCATCGAGCCGATGGCGGGGTGTCAATATACGGGAGGCAGCCTATGCCAGATCGTCAGCCGCGCGCGCAAGAAGCGTGGCCGCGCCCTCATCGCTCATAGCTTTCGCTGAGAATCGCGCTCGAACGCAAGCGTGCAAATGGAGTATCGTCGCGCGCGCCAAGGCAGACCCAGGACAGGGCTTCGCGCAGTAAAGGCAGGGTCGCGCGGATCATGGCATATGCACAGGCTGCTGGGAGCACCCGGTCATGAGAAATTGTCGGAAAAACAACGTCTGCCTCGAGGACGTGTTACACAATCCGAACTGTCCCCAGGCACAACGGGTCGATCATGAGGTCTTGCACTGAGCCCTTGACGACGAGAAGAGAGTCATGAGTATTGAACCGCTAAGTATGCTGTGGAAACTCACTGGGAAGTAGCATGTGTGTGCACTTCTTGTGTTGCGCTCGACCTGCCACGTAGGTTCGCGCTCTTCACCGCTCTGCAGCGCGACAGCATACGCGACGCGCGACCGGATGCGGTAGCCTCGTAGATGCGCTGCGTTCCGACTTGCTAAGCCGGCAGGCGTGACGCGTCAGGGTCCATCTTCGCGCTCCGAGCCGCCGGGCGTCGCTCATCTGTCCACTTTCGCCTATGCCCGACGCTGGTTTTCGGCATTTGGTCCAACGCCGGCATAGGGCCATTTGAGGCACCCTGCCCTTCCGCGGAAATTCTCGAACGCACACAGGGAGTCTGAGGCGATGCGCAACACCCCGGGTCTGCAGGTGGGCAAAAGGCGGCGCCGTACGAGGGTGGGAGTCCAGGGATGGTTCGCGACGCGCAGCAGCACCTTGAACCGCCGTACGGGGTCGCGATCGGTAGCCACCCGTGTCATCTATCAAGATACAGGGTGAGACAGAAGCACAGAGCATCGCTGACGCGAAGGGCCGTACATGCAGCGGAACACCGATTCTCGCGCACGTCAAGCTCACCTGCCTTTGGGACATGCGATAGCGGAGGAATTGCTCGCTTAGGGTTATTCTATTCTTGCATGAAGGGTGAGGCGACGAATGACAACTCCGTGCTGTGCACGAAGTCCGCATACACCTTGCCAATGCCCGAGGACATGACAAGGGCTCCCGGCGACGTCCGGCCGACAGTTCGCATCGCGGCATGTTGGACGCGTAATTGCATTGTACAGTCTAGGAGAAAGAAAACTCAGCCTCATTTGCCTCAAAAACAGCCGAAGATCGTGTAATCGTACGGTGAGGATGCGGTGGACAGGTGTTGTTTACGAACTTCAAAGCTCCAGCGTCATGGCGACACCGCCGACTCATGAGCCTCACGGCGCATGAACTTGCAGTTTTGACCTTGTTCGGCGCATCCCTTGCGCAAGCGATGGAGATACGTGTTCGTCAAGTACTTACGAGCTAGAGTGACGGTAGAGCAGGTAGGGGCCTTTATTGACAGAGGGCGAGCGATTGTCATGAAGGTAAGCCGCAGAGCGCTTACTTACATGGCGGCACAACAACGTGCAACAACACGCACCAAAAGGGGACAAGGCATTTCTTAGCGCCAACCTCGCCGGCACGGGTGGTCGCCTCGGACACTCAGACTCTCTACACGTTTAAGTCAAATGTCTACGACAGTCTCCATGCTCATATGTCGACCATGGATAGCGGTGGCTATTATTGTATACCCTCGCAACGAGGAGGCGGGAGACCGCGGACTAGTACATCCTCCAACTTCAATCCGTTGCGGCGAGTCCAAAGGGTTCCTTTCTGTACGTACGGTGACCAACTTGACGCGTGAGCAAGAGAACGGTGCCTGATAAGGCTCTCTCAGATAGTGCAAATCAAGTAAGATTTATAAGATACATCGATGTAGGGCCCCTATGTAAGTGGTCAGAGACTCCTGAAATGTGTAAAAGTCGCACAAGAGGGTAGCACGGTGAGCACTGCAATGCGCACAAGGACGAGAATTGTGAGTGATGATGGAAGTCCGAGCGTTGCTACTCAACTACGAAACTGACAGAGAAATGAGTGTGCTGACTCCATGTACAGAACAAGTCCGTACAAGTCCGTACATGCTAAACGTCGAACTATGGCATACCCTGAGAGAAACGACCCGGGTAGGCGGGCTCAGGAGCAGAGGCACGAGAGCCATCAGTGTGAGAGCTTGAGCCGTCGCCATACGGGAAGCTACGTCCCTCGTTAGACATGCTGGGCCCGCTGGGCGGGTTCTTGCGCTTGTGGTCCCGACGCGCCTCGTCTCCGCCGGGGACGGGAGCACCTCCGGTAGCAGCCATACGCAGGCCAGAGGGCGCCTGGGATCCTAGAACAGACCTATCAGGTGGCTCCACGAGACGCTGTTGATAATGCTAGATGAAGATAACGAGGAATCAGTATGTCGATACTCTCTGAGATACAGAGCCGCTCACCGGTGTATGCTGCACCTGTGCAGGAGCTTGGGAATGAGAGGTGCCAGGTAGGGCGAAGGCGCCAGTTAGCGTGTTTTCCGCAGCGGCTTGCTGGGTCCACAAGGCAGGACGACGAGGTGAGGCGCATTGTTATGTAGGATTCGGGCGCGCGACGGCGCCCTGCCTTTCAGCCTGAGGACGCGTGATAGGAGCCGCGTGCTGCGCGCCGGGATGTGAACCATTCCCGCTAGTCGTCCCAGAGGCAGCGGCCGCGGCGAACCAGTTTGTATAGTGGGTTGCGCCAGGTAGAGGAACGAAGTATCCGGGCCCTGGCGCACCTGGAGTAGCCGGCTGGGCGTGTGTCGGGTCGACGATGAAGAAACCAGGGATCACGGTGAGCTGTGGCGCAGCGCTGGGTCGCTGGGCGTGAGCCGAGGATTGTGTGGCGCGTTGCTCGGGCACATTCGTCTGCGGAAACCCCTCAGAACGGGGTAAAGGAAGATCCGGTTCGCGAACTCGCGCGGGTCGACGGGGACGTAGTCCGAGTCGTCCGGCAGGCCCGCGATGCGGCGCGCGTCTGCGATGACTTGTTTCTCTGTGTGCGACTCGTCAGGCGTGAAGAGATGCGAGGGACGTGGGTGTATGCGCGGGGAAGGGCGTACCTCCGTTCCGCGCGGCCTCGGAGACGAGCCGGCACCTGGAGTAGACGATGACTGAGGTTGCGCAACTGTCGATGCCACCGCTCAGGGGGATGAAGTATCCCTGCGTGCGCGAGCGGCGGAGGTAGTCCCAAAGCCAGCACGCAGGACCGAGCCTGTACGTTCGAGCGCGAGCGTGAGTGTGATCTTCCCTCCACACGATGCTCGCATATAGTAGACACTTACGCGATCTCCTCCTCGGGCCTATGGTACCTCACCTCCGCCAACTTGCCTACCACGAGCTCGCTGAAATCCTTGACCTCGTCCGCGAGCCCGTCGGACAACGAGAACGGCACCTCGATGCGCTCGTAGCGCTCCGCCTGCGCGGCCTGGTTGCTGCGGCTGCTCGTCGCGCGGTGCGCGCGCACGTCCTCGATGT